>CM070026.1:397386-653183 GCA_036247105.1 Cirrhinus mrigala
CGAGACAACAAGAGATCACAGCTGTTCTGGTGGGCTTCCTGAAACAGCATCATGGATTGGGTTAGTCTTGTATAGAATAAATTCTGATTTACACACAGTGAATTAGTTACAAATGTAAATGGAATATTATTTATCTTCAACCTGTTGGTTTTATTTTGCGGATTCAAATTTGCATTTTTGTTCTATTTTTGAAATGATACTTTTTGTGATTAACTATGTTGCCTTTTACCATTTACGCATTATAATAGTTTTGTTATATTATTTGTTGCTCATGATAATTTATTTTATATCCAGATTTCCTCTTAATTATGCTGTTGAATAATTCTGTATACTCTCTCATATTCAAATGGGACAAATTATGTCTGATAAATGTTATGATTTTCTTTAAACAGAGAATCTTCAATAACATACTTTAGTTATTCACATTGATTTTTGTGTCCAAGAGTATTTTACTGTTCTGTTTCTTTGTTTGTTTGTTTTTATATATATATTTTATAGCCTGCCAAGCAAATTCCACAACTGATTCTACATGGATTCCTATCAACTTTGGCTTATTTTCAAAATATGTCACATATTCTGATTTAAAGGAGATGAAAATTAACCCGGTAATTAGGTTTATCGTTATCTTTACAATTTTTGTTCCTTCTCAAAATGTCAGTAACATTGACTGGGTTTTGTTCTTTGTTTAGATGACATTTCTAAATTCCCTCTCAGCAACACTGAAAGCAGAATTAGTGTTTGATCCATCTACTGGTGTACTTCAAAATGAGACACTTTTGAGAATGGTGTTGACCTCAATTCTGATGTCTCCAGATGATGGGCAGCTTGAACAGTTCTTTATGGCTATTCCTTACATCACAACAAAAGTGAGCAGTTTGCTTTGTTATACGTGTTTCTGCACTACTGAACAACTACATAAGTTTAGTTTTATGATTAAACTTATTCACACTGTAAGGCAATCCTTTAATCATCATGCAATAATTCTTGTTTTTTTAAGTGATATGAAATGACAAATATTGTTGATACTCTTGTATATTTCAGAGAAATATCACAATGATTGAAAACACAGCTGTCCGAGACACAATGCTGAATCTAACTTTGATGGCTCTTGCTCCCAAATTCCCCTTCTTCCAAAAGAGTGACTATGAGTTATGGTTCCAAATCAATCTTCTGATAATGCTGGCCAGTTTCCATCCATCATATTTGGTGGTTATCCCCACAAACATCAGCTGTGACTCCTACGATGCAATGTGAGTTATTTGATTCCTTTCAGTGTCACGTTTTCAATTTGAATGATGCAGAAATAAATTTGAAACTTTTTTTTTCCAGATTGAAAGGCCTAGTGAAGTCTTTAGCAATTCTACCATCTGAACATCTAGAGGACCTCAGGGCAAGCAAAGAAATTCTTTCTCGTTCCCAAACAAAAGGTTTGTGATAGCTTATTTTAGTTTAAACATTTTGAGATATTTTTCCAGGTAAACTTTTTTACATATTTATTATATTTTTCCAATAGGTTGTGCTCAGAAAAATACTGAAGATACCTTACCAATGACAGCCACAAATAATGATTCCATTACCTCGGCTGTCCCTACTGTTTATTCAAATATTAAAACCCATTCTGGTCTATCAAGCTCAATTGTTCCTGTGGGTCTTACAACCACTGCTGGTGCTACTGATCTATCAAGCACATCTGCCAATAATAGTCAATCAAGCACCACAGGCTATGCGCATTCATCAAGCACATCTTCTCCTGTTGGTCCCATGCTCAATACACGTCCTACTCAAAAATCAAGTACAACTGTTCCTCATGGTACTATAAACACCATTGTCTCTACTGATCTGTCAAGCACAACTGTACCTAATCATCTTCCTGATACTTCAGTTTCAAACAATATATCAGTTACAACTCCTCCATCTGGCCAGTCAACAGTTCACACTGATTTATCAAACACAACTATTTCTACTGCTATTTCAAGCAATATACTTTCTACAGATGTATCAATCACAACTGCTCCTGATGGTCCTTCAAGCACCACAGGCCACAATGATCCATCAAGCACAACTGCTCCTAATCAGTTTTCGAACAATGCAGTACCTACTGATCAACTAAGCACAACTATTCCTAATGGTCTCGTCATTACTAAAGATCCTTCAGATTCATTAAAGACATCTATTTCTCATGGTTCCACAACTAATGCAGTGCCTAGTGATCAGTCAAGCACAACTGTTCCTCTAGGACTTTCGAACAAAACTGGTATTTCTGCTGGTATTTCAAGCAGTGTACTTCCTTCCGATATATCAATCACAACTACCCCTGGTGGTCCTTCAAGCACCACAGGCCACACTGATCCATCAAGCACAACTTCTCCTGATAATTTTTCAAACAAAGCATTTCCAACTGATAAACCAACCAATACTGTTCATACTGGAACTTTTACCACTGCAGCTTCTTCTGATCTGTCAGGCACAGCTGCTCCTAATAGTCTTGTCAAAACTAAAGATTCTTTGAATTTATCAAGGACATCTATTCCTGATGTTTCCACAGCTGCTGCAGTTCCTACTGACCAGTCAAGCACAACTGTTCAGTCAGGCCCTTCAACCTCCAAAGTGCCTACTTATCAATCAAGCAAAGTTGTTACTCATGGTAATATAAACACCACTACCTCTACTGACCTGCCAAGCACAGCTGTACCAGATCATCTTTCAGATACTTCAATTTCAACCACTACATCAAACACAACTGCTCCAGCTGACCAATCAAGTAATGAACTTACCACAGATGTATCAATCACAAGCATTTCTACTGCTATTTCAGACAATGTACTTTCTACAGATGTATCTATCACAACTGCTCCTGATGGTCCTTCAGGCACCACGGGTCACACTGATCCATCAAGCATAACTGCTCCTATTAATTTTTCAAACAATGCAGTTGCCATGGACCGACCAAGCAAAACTGTTTATACTACAACCTGGATGACAATTCCTATTGATCCATCAAGCACAACTGCACCTAATCAGTTTTCAAACAACGCAGTCTCTAATGATCAACTAAGCACTGTTAACACTGAAACCCTGACCACTGTGGTTCCTACTGATTTCTCAAGCACAACTATTTCGAATGGTCTCACCATCACTAATGATCTTTCAGATTCATCAAAGACATCTATTTCTGATGGTTCCACAACTGCTCCAGTTCCTATTGATCAGTTAAGCGCAACTACAGCTAATGGTCCCTCTGTTCATGCTGGAACCTTTACCACTGTAGTTCCTACTGATCAGCCAAGCACGACTGTTCTGTCAGGCCCTTCAACCTCCACAGTGCCTACTTATCAGTCAAGCACAATTGTTCCCCATGGTACTATAAACACAATTGTCTCTACTGGTCTGTCAAGAAAAACTGGATCTAATCATCCTTCAGATATTACAATTTCAGCCACTACATCAATCACAACTGCTGCAGCTGGCCCTCCAATAAATATAGTTCACACAGATTTTTCAAGCACAACTGTTTTTACTGGTATTTCAAGCAATGAACTTTCTACAGATGTATCAATCACAAATGCTGGTGGTCCCTCAAGCACGATAGGCTACATTGATCTTTCAAGTACAACTGCTTCTAATAAGTTTTTGAAAAATGCAGGCACTACCGATCAACCAAGCACAACTGTTCACACTGGAACTTCGACCACTGTAGTTCCTTCTGATCTGTCAAGCACAACTAATGGACCCACCATCACTAAAGATCATTTGAATTTATCAAAGACATCTATTTCTGATAATTCCACAACTGCTCCAGTTCCTAGTGATCAGTCAAGCACAACTGTTCCTTTAAGCCTATCAAGCAATGCAGTTCTTTCCAGTTTGTTAACCGCAGCAGTTCCTACTGGTCCCACAACCATGGCTGTTGCCTCTGATATGTTAAACAGAACTGTTCCTAATGATCATTCAAGTATCTCAGCCCATACTGATCAGTTAAGCACAACTATAGCTACTAGTCTCTCAGCAACTACAGTGCCTACTGATCCTTCAGACACATCTGTCCTTTCAGGCCTGTCAACTTTCACAGTGCCTACTAATCAGTCAAGTGCAATTGTTCCTCCTGGTACCATAACCACAACTGTCTCCACTGATCTGTTCACTGATCTGATCACAGCTGGACCTAATCATCTTATAGACACTTTAATTTCAACCAGTACATCAATCACAGATGCTCCAGCTGGCCAGTCAAGCAATACACATCACACTGATTTATCAAGTACAACTATTTCTGTTGCTATTTCAAGGAGTGTGCTTTCTCCCGATTTGACAATTACAGCTGCTCCTGATTGTCATTCAAGCACCACAGACCACACTGATCAATCAAGCATGACTGCTTCTGATCATTTTTCAAGCAGTGAAGACCCTACTGATGGTTCCACAGCTGCTGTAGTTCCTACTTATCAATCAAGCACAATTATTCTTCATGGTACTATAAACACCACTGCCTCTACTGACCTGTCAAGCATTGCTGGACCTACTTCAATTTCAACCAGTACACCATTCACAGCTGCTCCAGCTGGCCAGTCAAGCAGTACACTTTCTACAGATGTAACAATCACACCTGATGGTCCTTCAAGCACCACAGGCCATACTGATCCATCAAGCACAAATGCTCCTGATCATTTTTCAAACAATGCAGTTCCTACTGATCAACTAAGCAAAACTTTTGATACTGGAACTTTGACCACTGCAATTCCTACTAATCTGTCAAGCACAACTGCTCCTAATGGTTCTGTCACAACTAAAGATGCTTTGAATTCATCAAAGACATCTGTTCCTGATGGTTCCACAGCTGCTGCAGTTCCTCCCGATCAATCAAGCACAACTGTTCAGTCAGGCCCTTCAGCCTCCACAGTTCCTACTTATCAATCAAGCACAATTGTTCCTCATGGTACTATAAACATTACTGTCTCCACTGATTTGTCAAGCACCGCTAGACCTAATTATCTTACAGACACTACAGTTTCAACCAGAGCCTCAATCACAACTGTTCCAGCTATCCAGTCAGATAATACAGTTCATAATGATTTATCAAGCACAACCATTTCTACTACTATTTCCAGGAATATACTATCTCCCGATATAACAATACCAACTACTCCTGATGGTCCTTTAATTACCACAGATGACATAGATCCATCAAGTACAACTGCTCCAAATCACTTTTCCAAAAATTCAGTCCCTACTTTTGAACCCAGCAAAACTGTTCATACTACAACTTTGAACACTGTAATTCCTAATTATCTGTCAATCACAACCACTCCTAATGGTCCCGTCCTAACTGAAGATCCTTTGGATTCAAAGATATCTGTTCCTGGTGGTTCCACAACTGCTACAGTTCCTACTGAGCAATCAAGCACAACTGTTCAGTCCGGATTTTCAGCCTCCACAGTGCCTACTTATCAACCAAGCACAACTGTTCCTCATGGTTTTGTAAAGACCACTGTGTCTACTGATCTGTCAAGCACAACTGGATCTAATCATCTTTCAGATAATATAATTTCAACCACTACATCAATCACAACTGCTGCAGCTGGCCCTCCAATAAATATAGTTCACACAGATTTTTCAAGCACAACTGTTTTTACTGGTATTTCAAGCAGTGAACTTTCTACAGATGCACCAATCACAGATGCTCCTGATGGTCTTTCAAGCACGACAGGCTACATTGATCTTTCAAGCACAACTGCTTCTAATACATTTTTGAAAAATGCAGCCACTGCTGATCAACCCAGCACAACTGTTCACACTGAAACTTCGACCACTGCAGTTCCTTCTGATCTGTCAAGCACAACTAATGGACCCACCATCACTAAAGATCATTTGAATTTATCAAAGACATCTATTTCTGATAATTCCACAACTGCTCCAGTTCCTAGTGATCAGTCAAGCACAACTGTTCCTTTAGGTCTATCAAGCAATGCAGTTCTTTCCAGTTTGTTAACCGCAGCAGTTCCTACTGGTCCCACAACCATGGCTGTTGCCTCTGATCTGTTAGACAGAACTGTTCCTAATGATCATTCAAGTATCTCAGCCCATACTAATCATTTAAGCACAACTATAGCTACTAGTTCCTCAGCAACTACAGTGCCTACTGATCCTTCAGACACATCTGTCCTTTCAGGCCCGTCAATTTTCACAGTGCCTACTAATCAGTCAAGTACAATTGTTCCTCCTGGTACCATAACCACAACTGTCTCTACTGATCTGTTAGGCACAGCTGGACCTAATCATCTTACAGACACTTCAATTTCAACCAGTACATCAATCACAGATGCTCCAGATGGCCAGTCAAGCAATACACATCACACTGATTTATCAAGTACAACTATTTCTATTGCTATTTCAAGCAGTGTACTTTCTCCCGATTTGACAATCACAACTGCTCCTGATGGTCATTCAAGCACCACAGACCACACTGATCCATCAAGCATGGCTGCTTCTGATAATTTTTCAAGCAGTAAAGTCCCTACTGATCAACCAGGTCCAACTGTTCACACTGGAACTTTTACCACTGCAGTTCCTTCTGATCTGTCAAGCACAACTGCTCCTAATGGTCCTGTCACAACTAAAGATGCTTTGAATTCATCAAAGATTTCTGTTCCTGATGGTTACACTAGTGCTGCAGTTCCTACTTATCAATCAAGCACAATTGTTCCTCATGGTACTATAAATACCACTGCCTCTACTGACCTGTCAAGCATTGCTGGACCTAATTATCTGACAGATACTTCCATTTCAACCAGTACATCAATCACAGCTACTCCAGCTGGCCAGTCAAGCAGTGTACTTTCTACAGATGTATCAATGACAACTGGTGGTCCTTCAAGCACCACAGGCCATACTGATCCATCAAGCACAAATGCTCCTGATAATTTTTCAAACAATGCCGTCCCTACGGATCAACCAAGCAAAACTTTTGATACTGGAACTTTGACCACTTCAATTCCTACTAATCTGTCAAGCACAACTGCTCCTAATGGTCCTGTCACAACCAAAGATGTTTTGAATTCATCAAAGACATCTGTTCCTGATGGTTCCACAGCTGCTGCAGTTCCTCCCGATCAGTCAAGCACAACTGCTCAGTCAGGCCCTTCAGCCTCCACACTACCTACTTATCAACCAAGCACAGTTGTTCCTCATGGTTCTGTAAACACCATTGTGTCTACTGATCTGTTAAGCATAACTGGAACTAATCATCTAACAGATACTTCAATTTCAACCAGTACATCAATCACAGATGCTCCAGATGGCCAGTCAAGCAATACACATCACACTGATTTATCAAGTACAACTATTTCTATTGCTATATCAAGCAGTGTACTTTCTCCGAATATAACAATTACAACTGATCCTGATGGTCATTCAAGCACCACAGACCACACTGATCCATCAAACACAACTGCTTCTGATCATTTTTCAAGCAGTGCAGTCCCCACTGATCAACCAAGTTCAACTGTTCACACTGGAACTTTTACCACTGCAGTTCCTTCTGAGCTGTCAAGCACAACTGCTCCTAATGGTCCTGTCACAACTAAAGATGCTTTGAATTCAAAGACATCTGTTCCTGATGGCTCCACCAGTGCTGCAGTTCCTACTTATCAATCAAGCACAATTGTTCCTCATGGTACTATAAACACCACTGCCTCTACTGATTTGTTAAGCACTGCTGAACCCAATTTGCTTACAGACACTACAATTTTAACCAGAGCCTCAATCACAACTGCTCCAGCTATCCAGTCAAACAATACAGTTCACACAGATTTATCAAGCACAACTACTCTTCATGGTCCACTCCCAAATAAAGATCCTCTGAATTCATCAAAGACATCTATTCCTCATGGTTCCACAACTGCTGCAGTTCCTACTGAGCAATCAAGCACAACTGTTCAGTCAGGCCCTTCAGCCTCCACAGTGCCTACTTATCAAGCAAGTACAATTGTTCCTCGTGGTTCTGTAAGCACCGTAGTGTCTACTGATCTGACAAGCACAGCTGGATCTAATCATCATTCAGATACTATGATTTCAACCGATGTATCAATCACACCTGCTCCTGATGGTCCTTCAAGCACCACAGACCATACTGATCCATCAAGCACAAATGCTCTTAACAATTTTTCAAACAATGCAGTCCCTACGGATCAACCAAACAGAACTTTTGATACTGGAACTTCGACCACTGCAATTCCTACTAATCTGTCAGGCACAAATTCTCCTAATGCTTCTGTCACAACTAAAGATGCTTTGAATTCATCAAAGACATCTGTTCCTGATGGTTCCACAATTGCTGCAGTTCTTACTTATCAATCAAGCACAAATGTTCCTCATGATACCATAAACACAACTCTCTCTACTGATCTGTTAAGCACAGCTGGACCTAATCATCTAGATACCTCCATTTCAACCAGTACATCAATCACAGCTGCTTCAGCTGGCCAGTCAAGCAGTGTAATTTCTACAGATGTATCAATCACACCTGCTTCTGATGGTCCTTCAAGCACCACAGGCCATACTGATCCATCAAGCACAAATGCTCCTAACAAATTTTCAAACAGTGGAGTCCCTACGGATGTACCAAGCAAAACTGTTCATACTAGACCTTTGACCACTGCAATTCCTACTAATCTGTCAAGCACAACTGCTAGTAATGGTCCCGTCACAACCAAAGATTCTTTAAATTCATCAAAGACTTCTGTTCCTGATTTTTCCACAACTGCTGCAGTTCCTCCCGATCAGTCAAGCACAACTGTTCAGTCAGGCCCTTCAGCCTCTACAGTGCCTAGTTATCATCCAAGCACAATTGTTTCTCATAGTTCTGTAAACACCATTGTGTCTACTGATCTGTTAAGCACAACTGGACCTAATCATCTTACAGATACTTCAATTTCAACCAGTACATCAATCACAGATGCCCCAGCTGGCCAGTCAAGGAATACACATCACACTGATTTATCAAGTATAACTATATCTATTGGTATTTCAAGCAGTGTACTTTCTACAGATGTATCAGTCACATCTTCTTCGAAGGGTCCTTCAAGCACCACAGGCCACACTGATCCATCAAGCACAAATGCTCTTAATGATTTTTCAAACAATGCAGTCCCTACGGATCTCCCAAGCAAAACTGTTCATACTGGAACTTTGACCACTGCAATTCATACTAATCTGTCAAGCACAACTGGTCCTAAAGGTCCTGTCACAACTAAAGATGCTTTGAATTCATCAAAGACATCTGTTCCTGATTTTTCCACAACTGCTGCAGTTCCTCCCGATCAGTCAAGCACAACTGTTCAGTCAGGCCCTTCAGTCTCTACAGTGCCTAGTTACCATCCAAGCACAATTGTTTCTCATAGTTCTGTAAACACCACTGTGTCTACTGATCTGTTAAGCAGAACTGGATCTAATCATCTTAAAGATACTTCAATTTCAACCAGCACATCAATCACAGATGCTCCAGCTGGCCAGTCAAGTAATACACATCACACTGATCCATCAAGCACAACTGCTCCTGATCATTTTTCAAGCAGTGCAGACTCTACTGATCAACCAAGCTCAACTGTTTACACTGGAACTTTTATTACTGCAGTTCCTTCTGAGCTGTCAAACACAACTGCTCCTAATGGTCCTGTCACAACTAAAGATACTTTGAATTCAAAGACATCTGTTCCTGATGGTTCCACAAGTGCTGCAGCTCCTACTTATCAATCAAGCACAATTGTTCCTCATGGTACTATAAACACTACTGCCTCTACTGATTTGTCAAGCGCTGCTGAACCTAATTTGCTTACAGACACTACAATTTTAACCAGAGCCTCAATCACAACTGCTCCAGCTATCCAGTCAAACAATACAGTTCACACAGATTTCTCAAGCACAACGACTCCTAATGGTCCCGTCCCAAATAAAGATCCTCTGGATTCATCAAAGAAATCTGTTCCTGATTTTTCCACAACTGCTGCAGTTCCTACCGATCAGTCAAGCACAACTGTTCAGTCAGGCCCTTCAGCCTCCACAGTGCCTACTTATCAAGCAAGTACAATTGTTGCTCGTGGTTCTGTAAGCACCGTAGTGTCTACTGATCTGACAAGCACAGCTGGATCTAATCATCATTCAGATACTATGATTTCAACCGATGTATCATTCACACCTGCTCCTGATGGTTCTTCACGCACCACAGACAGTACTGATCCATCAAGCACAAATGCTCCTGACAGTTTTTCAAACAAAGCGGTTCCTACTGATCTACCAAGCAAAACTGTTCATACTAGAACTTTGACCACTGCAATTCCTACTAATCTGCCAAGCACAACTCCTGGTAAAGGTCCCGTCACAACCAAAGATTCTTTAAATTCATCAAAGACTTCCGTTCCTGATTTTTCCACAACTGCTGCAGTTCCTCCCGATCAGTCAAGTGTTCAGTCAGGCCCTTCAGCCTCTACAGTGCCTAGTTATCATCCAAGCACAATTGTTTCTCATAGTTCTGTAAACACCATTGTGTCTACTGATCTGTTAAGCACAACTGGATCTAATCATCTTACAGATACTTCAATTTCAACCAGTACATCAATCACAGATGCTCTAGCTGGCCAGTCAAGCAATTACAGATCACACGATGTATCAAGCACAACTATTTCTGATGGTACTTCGAGCACACAGGCCACACTGATCCATCAAGCACAAATGCTCCTAATGATTTTCAAACAGTGCAGTCCCTACGGATGTCCCAAGCAAAACTGTTCATACTGAGAACTTTGACCACTGCAATTCCTACTAATCTATCAAGCACAACTGCTCCTAATGGTTCTGTCACAACTAAAGATGCTTTGAATTCATCAAAGACTATCTGTTCCTGATGTTTCCACAACTGCTGCAGTTCCTCCCGATCAGTCAAGCACAACTGTTCAGTCAGGCCCTTCAGCCTCTACAGTGCCTAGTTATCATCCAAGCACAATTGTTTCTCATAGTTCTGTAAACACCATTGTGTCTACTGATCTGTTAAGCACAACTGGACCTAATCATCTTACAGATACTTCAATTTCAACCAGTACATCAATCACAGATGCCCCAGCTGGCCAGTCAAGGAATACACATCACACTGATTTATCAAGTATAACTATATCTATTGGTATTTCAAGCAGTGTACTTTCTACAGATGTATCAGTCACATCTTCTTCGAAGGGTCCTTCAAGCACCACAGGCCACACTGATCCATCAAGCACAAATGCTCTTAATGATTTTTCAAACAATGCAGTCCCTACGGATCTCCCAAGCAAAACTGTTCATACTGGAACTTTGACCACTGCAATTCATACTAATCTGTCAAGCACAACTGGTCCTAAAGGTCCTGTCACAACTAAAGATGCTTTGAATTCATCAAAGACATCTGTTCCTGATTTTTCCACAACTGCTGCAGTTCCTCCCGATCAGTCAAGCACAACTGTTCAGTCAGGCCCTTCAGTCTCTACAGTGCCTAGTTACCATCCAAGCACAATTGTTTCTCATAGTTCTGTAAACACCACTGTGTCTACTGATCTGTTAAGCAGAACTGGATCTAATCATCTTAAAGATACTTCAATTTCAACCAGCACATCAATCACAGATGCTCCAGCTGGCCAGTCAAGCAATACACATCACACTGATCCATCAAGCACAACTGCTCCTGATCATTTTTCAAGCAGTGCAGTCTCTACTGATCAACCAAGCTCAACTGTTTACACTGGAACTTTTACCACTGCAGTTCCTTCTGAGCTGTCAAACACAACTGCTCCTAATGGTCCTGTCACAACTAAAGATACTTTGAATTCAAAGACATCTGTTCCTGATGGTTCCACAAGTGCTGCAGTTCCTACTTATCAATCAAGCACAATTGTTCCTCATGGTACTATAAACACTACTGCCTCTACTGATTTGTCAAGCGCTGCTGAACCTAATTTGCTTACAGACACTACAATTTTAACCAGAGCCTCAATCACAACTGCTCCAGCTATCCAGTCAAACAATACAGTTCACACAGATTTCTCAAGCACAACGACTCCTAATGGTCCCGTCCCAAATAAAGATCCTCTGGATTCATCAAAGAAATCTGTTCCTGATTTTTCCACAACTGCTGCAGTTCCTACCGATCAGTCAAGCACAACTGTTCAGTCAGGCCCTTCAGCCTCCACAGTGCCTACTTATCAAGCAAGTACAATTGTTGCTCGTGGTTCTGTAAGCACCGTAGTGTCTACTGATCTGACAAGCACAGCTGGATCTAATCATCATTCAGATACTATGATTTCAACCGATGTATCATTCACACCTGCTCCTGATGGTTCTTCACGCACCACAGACAGTACTGATCCATCAAGCACAAATGCTCCTGACAGTTTTTCAAACAAAGCGGTTTCTACTGATCTGCCAAGCAAAACTGTTCATCCTAGAACTTTGACCACTGCAATTCCTACTAATCTGTCAAGCACAACTGCTAGTAATGGTCCCATCACAACCAAAGATTCTTTAAATTCATCAAAGACTTCTGTTCCTGATTTTTCCACAACTGCTGCAGTTCCTCCCGATCAGTCAGGCACAACTGTTCAGTCAGGCCCTTCAGCCTCTACAGTGCCTAGTTATCATCCAAGCACAATTTTTTCTCATAGTTCTGTAAACACCATTGTGTCTACTGATCTGTTAAGCACAACTGGATCTAATCATCTTACAGATACTTCAATTTCAACCAGTACATCAATCACAGATGCTCTAGCTGGCCAGTCAAGCAATACAGATCACACTGATTTATCAAGCACAACTATTTCTATAGGTATTTCGAGCACAGGCCACACTGATCCATCAAGCACAAATGCTCTTAATGATTTTTCAAACAATGCAGTCCCTACGGATCTCCCAAACAAAACTGTTCATACTGAAACTTTGACCACTGCAATTCATACTAATCTATCAAGCACACCTGCTCCTAATGGTTCTGTCACAACTAAAGATGCTTTGAATTCATCAAAGACATCTGTTCTTGATGGTTCCACAATTGCTGCAGTTCTTACTTATCAATCAAGCACAAATGTTCCTCATGTTACCATAAACACAACTCTCTCTACTGATCTGTTAAGCACAGCTGGACCTAATTATCTAGATACTTCCATTTCAACCAGTACATCAATCACAGCTGCTTCAGCTGGCCAGTCAAGCAGTGTAATTTCTACAGATGTATCAATCACACCTGCTTCTGATGGTCCTTCAAGCACCACAGGCCATACTGATCCATCAAGCACAAATGCTCCTAACAAATTTTCAAACAATGGGGTCCCTACGGATGTACCAAGCAAAACTGTTCATACTAGACCTTTGACCACTGCAATTCCTACTAATCTGTCAAGCACAACTGCAAGTAATGGTCCCGTCACGACCAAAGATTCTTTACATTCATCAAAGACTTCTGTTCCTGATTTTTCCACAACTGCTGCAGTTCCTCCCAATCAGTCAAGCACAACTGTTCAGTCAGGCCCTTCAGCCTCTACAGTGCCTAGTTATCATCCAAGCACAATTGTTTCTCATAGTTCTGTAAACACCATTGTGTCTACTGATCTGTTAAGCACAACTGGACCTAATCATCTTACAGATACTTCAATTTCAACCAGTACATCAATCACAGATGCCCCAGCTGGCCAGTCAAGGAATACACATTACACTGATTTATCAAGTATAACTATATCTATTGGTATTTCAAGCAGTGTACTTTCTACAGATGTATCAGTCACATCTTCTTCTAAGGGTCCTTCAAGCACCACAGGCCACACTGATCCATCAAGCACAAATGCTCTTAATGATTTTTCAAACAATGCAGTCCCTACGGATCTCCCAAGCAAAACTGTTCATACTGGAACTTTGACCACTGCAATTCATACTAATCTGTCAAGCACAACTGGTCCTAAAGGTCCTGTCACAACTAAAGATGCTTTGAATTCATCAAAGACATCTGTTCCTGATTTTTCCACAACTGCTGCAGTTCCTCCCGATCAGTCAAGCACAACTGTTCAGTCAGGCCCTTCAGTCTCTACAGTGCCTAGTTACCATCCAAGCACAATTGTTTCTCATAGTTCTGTAAACACCACTGTGTCTACTGATCTGTTAAGCAGAACTGGATCTAATCATCTTAAAGATACTTCAATTTCAACCAGCACATCAATCACAGATGCTCCAGCTGGCCAGTCAAGTAATACACATCACACTGATCCATCAAGCACAACTGCTCCTGATCATTTTTCAAGCAGTGCAGACTCTACTGATCAACCAAGCTCAACTGTTTACACTGGAACTTTTATTACTGCAGTTCCTTCTGAGCTGTCAAACACAACTGCTCCTAATGGTCCTGTCACAACTAAAGATACTTTGAATTCAAAGACATCTGTTCCTGATGGTTCCACAAGTGCTGCAGCTCCTACTTATCAATCAAGCACAATTGTTCCTCATGGTACTATAAACACTACTGCCTCTACTGATTTGTCAAGCGCTGCTGAACCTAATTTGCTTACAGACACTACAATTTTAACCAGAGCCTCAATCACAACTGCTCCAGCTATCCAGTCAAACAATACAGTTCACACAGATTTCTCAAGCACAACGACTCCTAATGGTCCCGTCCCAAATAAAGATCCTCTGGATTCATCAAAGAAATCTGTTCCTGATTTTTCCACAACTGCTGCAGTTCCTCCCGATCAGTCAAGCACAACTGTTCAGTCAGGCCCTTCAGCCTCTACAGTGCCTAGTTATCATCCAAGCACAATTGTTTCTCATAGTTCTGTAAACACCACTGTGTCTACTGATCTGTTAAGCACAACTGGATCTAATCATCATTCAGATACTATGACTTCAATCAATGTATCAATCACACCTGCTCCTAATGGTCCTTCAAGCACCACAGACCGTACTGATCTATCAAGCACAACTGCTCCTGATCATTTTTCAAACAATGCAGTCCCTACGGATCAACCAAACAGAACTTTTGATACTGGAACTTCGACCACTGCAATTCCTACTAATCTGTCAGGCACAAATTCTCCTAATGCTTCTGTCACAACTAAAGATGCTTTGAATTCATCAAAGACATCTGTTCCTGATGGTTCCACAATTGCTGCAGTTCTTACTTATCAATCAAGCACAAATGTTCCTCATGATACCATAAACACAACTCTCTCTACTGATCTGTTAAGCACAGCTGGACCTAATCATCTAGATACCTCCATTTCAACCAGTACATCAATCACAGCTGCTTCAGCTGGCCAGTCAAGCAGTGTAATTTCTACAGATGTATCAATCACACCTGCTTCTGATGGTCCTTCAAGCACCACAGGCCATACTGATCCATCAAGCACAAATGCTCCTAACAAATTTTCAAACAGTGGAGTCCCTACGGATGTACCAAGCAAAACTGTTCATACTAGACCTTTGACCACTGCAATTCCTACTAATCTGTCAAGCACAACTGCTAGTAATGGTCCCGTCACAACCAAAGATTCTTTAAATTCATCAAAGACTTCTGTTCCTGATTTTTCCACAACTGCTGCAGTTCCTCCCGATCAGTCAAGCACAACTGTTCAGTCAGGCCCTTCAGCCTCTACAGTGCCTAGTTATCATCCAAGCACAATTGTTTCTCATAGTTCTGTAAACACCATTGTGTCTACTGATCTGTTAAGCACAACTGGACCTAATCATCTTACAGATACTTCAATTTCAACCAGTACATCAATCACAGATGCCCCAGCTGGCCAGTCAAGGAATACACATCACACTGATTTATCAAGTATAACTATATCTATTGGTATTTCAAGCAGTGTACTTTCTACAGATGTATCAGTCACATCTTCTTCGAAGGGTCCTTCAAGCACCACAGGCCACACTGATCCATCAAGCACAAATGCTCTTAATGATTTTTCAAACAATGCAGTCCCTACGGATCTCCCAAGCAAAACTGTTCATACTGGAACTTTGACCACTGCAATTCATACTAATCTGTCAAGCACAACTGGTCCTAAAGGTCCTGTCACAACTAAAGATGCTTTGAATTCATCAAAGACATCTGTTCCTGATTTTTCCACAACTGCTGCAGTTCCTCCCGATCAGTCAAGCACAACTGTTCAGTCAGGCCCTTCAGTCTCTACAGTGCCTAGTTACCATCCAAGCACAATTGTTTCTCATAGTTCTGTAAACACCACTGTGTCTACTGATCTGTTAAGCAGAACTGGATGTAATCATCTTAAAGATACTTCAATTTCAACCAGCACATCAATCACAGATGCTCCAGCTGGCCAGTCAAGCAATACACATCACACTGATCCATCAAGCACAACTGCTCCTGATCATTTTTCAAGCAGTGCAGTCTCTACTGATCAACCAAGCTCAACTGTTTACACTGGAACTTTTACCACTGCAGTTCCTTCTGAGCTGTCAAACACAACTGCTCCTAATGGTCCTGTCACAACTAAAGATACTTTGAATTCAAAGACATCTGTTCCTGATGGTTCCACAAGTGCTGCAGTTCCTACTTATCAATCAAGCACAATTGTTCCTCATGGTACTATAAACACTACTGCCTCTACTGATTTGTCAAGCGCTGCTGAACCTAATTTGCTTACAGACACTACAATTTTAACCAGAGCCTCAATCACAACTGCTCCAGCTATCCAGTCAAACAATACAGTTCACACAGATTTCTCAAGCACAACGACTCCTAATGGTCCCGTCCCAAATAAAGATCCTCTGGATTCATCAAAGAAATCTGTTCCTGATTTTTCCACAACTGCTGCAGTTCCTACCGATCAGTCAAGCACAACTGTTCAGTCAGGCCCTTCAGCCTCCACAGTGCCTACTTATCAAGCAAGTACAATTGTTGCTCGTGGTTCTGTAAGCACCGTAGTGTCTACTGATCTGACAAGCACAGCTGGATCTAATCATCATTCAGATACTATGATTTCAACCGATGTATCATTCACACCTGCTCCTGATGGTTCTTCACGCACCACAGACAGTACTGATCCATCAAGCACAAATGCTCCTGACAGTTTTTCAAACAAAGCGGTTTCTACTGATCTGCCAAGCAAAACTGTTCATCCTAGAACTTTGACCACTGCAATTCCTACTAATCTGTCAAGCACAACTGCTAGTAATGGTCCCATCACAACCAAAGATTCTTTAAATTCATCAAAGACTTCTGTTCCTGATTTTTCCACAACTGCTGCAGTTCCTCCCGATCAGTCAGGCACAACTGTTCAGTCAGGCCCTTCAGCCTCTACAGTGCCTAGTTATCATCCAAGCACAATTTTTTCTCATAGTTCTGTAAACACCATTGTGTCTACTGATCTGTTAAGCACAACTGGATCTAATCATCTTACAGATACTTCAATTTCAACCAGTACATCAATCACAGATGCTCTAGCTGGCCAGTCAAGCAATACAGATCACACTGATTTATCAAGCACAACTATTTCTATAGGTATTTCGAGCACAGGCCACACTGATCCATCAAGCACAAATGCTCTTAATGGTTTTTCAAACAATGCAGTCCCTACGGATCTCCCAAACAAAACTGTTCATACTGAAACTTTGACCACTGCAATTCATACTAATCTATCAAGCACACCTGCTCCTAATGGTTCTGTCACAACTAAAGATGCTTTGAATTCATCAAAGACATCTGTTCTTGATGGTTCCACAATTGCTGCAGTTCTTACTTATCAATCAAGCACAAATGTTCCTCATGTTACCATAAACACAACTCTCTCTACTGATCTGTTAAGCACAGCTGGACCTAATTATCTAGATACTTCCATTTCAACCAGTACATCAATCACAGCTGCTTCAGCTGGCCAGTCAAGCAGTGTAATTTCTACAGATGTATCAATCACACCTGCTTCTGATGGTCCTTCAAGCACCACAGGCCATACTGATCCATCAAGCACAAATGCTCCTAACAAATTTTCAAACAATGGGGTCCCTACGGATGTACCAAGCAAAACTGTTCATACTAGACCTTTGACCACTGCAATTCCTACTAATCTGTCAAGCACAACTGCAAGTAATGGTCCCGTCACGACCAAAGATTCTTTACATTCATCAAAGACTTCTGTTCCTGATTTTTCCACAACTGCTGCAGTTCCTCCCGATCAGTCAAGCACAACTGTTCAGTCAGGCCCTTCAGCCTCTACAGTGCCTAGTTATCATCCAAGCACAATTGTTTCTCATAGTTCTGTAAACACCATTGTGTCTACTGATCTGTTAAGCACAACTGGACCTAATCATCTTACAGATACTTCAATTTCAACCAGTACATCAATCACAGATGCCCCAGCTGGCCAGTCAAGGAATACACATCACACTGATTTATCAAGTATAACTATATCTATTGGTATTTCAAGCAGTGTACTTTCTACAGATGTATCAGTCACATCTTCTTCTAAGGGTCCTTCAAGCACCACAGGCCACACTGATCCATCAAGCACAAATGCTCTTAATGATTTTTCAAACAATGCAGTCCCTACGGATCTCCCAAGCAAAACTGTTCATACTGGAACTTTGACCACTGCAATTCATACTAATCTGTCAAGCACAACTGGTCCTAAAGGTCCTGTCACAACTAAAGATGCTTTGAATTCATCAAAGACATCTGTTCCTGATTTTTCCACAACTGCTGCAGTTCCTCCCGATCAGTCAAGCACAACTGTTCAGTCAGGCCCTTCAGTCTCTACAGTGCCTAGTTACCATCCAAGCACAATTGTTTCTCATAGTTCTGTAAACACCACTGTGTCTACTGATCTGTTAAGCAGAACTGGATCTAATCATCTTAAAGATACTTCAATTTCAACCAGCACATCAATCACAGATGCTCCAGCTGGCCAGTCAAGTAATACACATCACACTGATCCATCAAGCACAACTGCTCCTGATCATTTTTCAAGCAGTGCAGACTCTACTGATCAACCAAGCTCAACTGTTTACACTGGAACTTTTATTACTGCAGTTCCTTCTGAGCTGTCAAACACAACTGCTCCTAATGGTCCTGTCACAACTAAAGATACTTTGAATTCAAAGACATCTGTTCCTGATGGTTCCACAAGTGCTGCAGCTCCTACTTATCAATCAAGCACAATTGTTCCTCATGGTACTATAAACACTACTGCCTCTACTGATTTGTCAAGCGCTGCTGAACCTAATTTGCTTACAGACACTACAATTTTAACCAGAGCCTCAATCACAACTGCTCCAGCTATCCAGTCAAACAATACAGTTCACACAGATTTCTCAAGCACAACGACTCCTAATGGTCCCGTCCCAAATAAAGATCCTCTGGATTCATCAAAGAAATCTGTTCCTGATTTTTCCACAACTGCTGCAGTTCCTACCGATCAGTCAAGCACAACTGTTCAGTCAGGCCCTTCAGCCTCCACAGTGCCTACTTATCAAGCAAGTACAATTGTTGCTCGTGGTTCTGTAAGCACTGTAGTGTCTACTGATCTGACAAGCACAGCTGGATCTAATCATCATTCAGATACTATGATTTCAACCGATGTATCATTCACACCTGCTCCTGATGGTTCTTCACGCACCACAGACAGTACTGATCCATCAAGCACAAATGCTCCTGACAGTTTTTCAACCAAAGCGGTTCCTACTGATCTACCAAGCAAAACTGTTCATACTAGAACTTTGACCACTGCAATTCCTACTAATCTGCCAAGCACAACTCCTGGTAATGGTCCCGTCACAACCAAAGATTCTTTAAATTCATCAAAGACTTCCGTTCCTGATTTTTCCACAACTGCTGCAGTTCCTCCCGATCAGTCAAGCACAACTGTTCAGTCAGGCCCTTCAGCCTCTACAGTGCCTAGTTATCATCCAAGCACAATTGTTTCTCATAGTTCTGTAAACACCATTGTGTCTACTGATCTGTTAAGCACAACTGGATCTAATCATCTTACAGATACTTCAATTTCAACCAGTACATCAATCACAGATGCTCTAGCTGGCCAGTCAAGCAATACAGATCACACTGATTTATCAAGCACAACTATTTCTATTGGTATTTCGAGCACAGGCCACACTGATCCATCAAGCACAAATGCTCTTAATGATTTTGCAAACAATGCAGTCCCTACGGATTTCCCAAGCAAAACTTTTGATACTGGAACTTTGACCACTGCAATTCATACTAATCTATCAAGCACAACTGCTCCTAATGGTTCTGTCACAACTAAAGATGCTTTGAATTCATCAAAGACATCTGTTTCTGATGGTTCTACAGCTGCTGCAGTTCCTCCCGATCAGTCAAGCCCAACTGTTCAGTCAGGCCCTTCAGCCTCTACAGTGCCTAGTTATCATCCAAGCACAATTGTTTCTCATAGTTCTGTAAACACCACTGTGTCTACTGATCTGTTAAGCACAACTGGATCTAATCATCATTCAGATACTATGACTTCAATCAATGTATCAATCACACCTGCTCCTAATGGTCCTTCAAGCACCACAGACCGTACTGATCTATCAAGCACAACTGCTCCTGATCATTTTTCAAACAATGCAGTCCCTACGGATCAACCAAACAGAACTTTTGATACTGGAACTTCGACCACTGCAATTCCTACTAATCTGTCAGGCACAAATTCTCCTAATGGTTCTGTCACAACTAAAGATGCTTTGAATTCATCAAAGACATCTGTTTCTGATGGTTCCACAATTGCTGCAGTTCCTACTGAGCAGTCTAGCACAAATGTTCTGTCAGACACTTCAATCTCCACAGTGCCTACTTATCAATCAAGTTGCACAGTTGTTCCTCGCATTACTATAAAGACCACTGTGTCTACTGATCTGTCAAGTGCAGCTGTACCTAATCATCGTTCTCATACTACAGTTTCCACCAATGCATCAGTCACAACAGCTTCTCCTAATCATCCATCTGGCTCTACAGTATCGTTGTCCAGTGCAACTGCTAATAAGAATACCACATCTGTAAAATTTACAAACTCAACACAAGTTTTCACCACCTCGACCACATCTTCCCTGCCAACAACTCATCTAACAACTAAAGCTGCCACAGGTTCAGCAGTGGCAGGCGAAGGATTCGTTATTCTGCAGATCCTTTTACAGATGCAATATATTGATGCTTACAATAACCGTGCTTCCATGGAGTACCAGACTCTTTCCACAAACATCACTACTGAGGTGCTCTAAGATAATATATTTTTTAAAATTAATTATGTCCAGACTACATACATTGTAAGTTATAGCTTAAGTTTGTGTGTGTATGTATGTGTGTGCGTGTGTGTGTGTGTGTGTGTGTGTGTGTGTGTGTCTGTTTCTATGTGTTTCTGTAGCTAAATCGACTGTTCCGGGAAATTTATGGGACCCGCTTCCTCAGATGCTATGTGCAGAGATTCTGGTATGTGCAGAGATTCTTTCTTTCTTTCTTTCTATGTATCGCAGTAGCCACCTCTTAGCACAAACATGAAGGATAAAGACCGACAGACAGAAAGGGACATCACAGAGATGTTGTACATGAGGATATATGTTTCATCAAAAAGTAATCCACATTTCATTAGTAAGACCACACTCAGAATAATAGTTTTATGCCAAAAAAAGTATTGGGATACCAAAAAAAAACAAAAAAAAAAAACCAAGTCTGAACATTCTTGATTCCACTCCATGTGCACTGTTGCTGTGTTTTTATATATAGGCCGAAGCTTGCTGCCGTATGGGTAACACTTTACAATACAGTGGCACTAATATGCATTAATTCATGCTTGTAACGGGGTCAGTGACTGATCCGGAGACGTGGGATCCATGTGCGACAACTTTATTAGACAGATCGGAGTACAACAGGCAGAGTTCGAGCAACAGCAGACCGGGGCAAAAAAGGTCGGGGCAGGCGGCAACAGATCAAAAGACGAAGAAACAAACAGTCCGGTCGGCAACAGGTAGGCAATAAACAAAGGGAAACACTCAAGATTGATAGTCAGACTAACCAAAACTTCGCAAAGAGTCCCGCCAACTTGGCGGTCTATAAATGGCCGACAGAAGGAAGTGACCTGGGAGACCCGGAACCGGAAGTGGGGGATGCCAGGTACGGGGTTGTGGGAAATGTAGTGAATTAAAAGTCCGGCGATGGTTCCCGCTGACAGCGGTTGGAGGGAGCCAGAGAGACCGCATTTGTGACAGAGCCCCCCCCTGCGAGTGACTCCTGGCGCAAGGAGGTGCCCGACGCCGGAGTCTACCCCTCCCACGGGGAGCTGGTCGATCCGGGTGTGCCGAGTGGAAGTCGATGGTGAGCGAGGGGTCAAGGATATCTCCGGTGGCAACCCAGGATCTCTCTTCAGGGCCGAAGCCCTCCCAGTCGACCAGATATTGGAGGTGACCTCTCCGGCGCCGGGAGTCCAGGATCGTATTGACCCGATAAGCCTCCTCGCCGTCGATGATAATGGGGGGAGGTCCCCGTGAAGCGGTCTCGTCTAGGTCCTCCACTCCTTCCGGATCGCCAGCGGGCTTCAACAGAGAGACATGAAATGTGGGTGAGATTCGATATTCGGCTGGAAGTTCTAAACGGAATGATACAGGCGTAACTTGTTTGATTATCTTAAAGGGACCCACGTACCTGGGACTGAGTTTTCTGCAGGGCAGGCGTAGTCGAAGGTCCCGGGTCGAGAGCCACACCCATTGCCCGGGCTCGGGTCGGTGCCTGCGATTGGCCTGGGTCTGGGTGCGACGTACGGCTCTTTGAAGATGGACGTGGACCTGACTCCAAGTCTCCTCACTCTGTTGGAACCAGGAGTTGACCGCTGGCAGTTCTGAGGGTTCCCCGGACCAGGGGAACAGGGGTGGCTGAAAACCTAAAATGCATTGAAATGGGGTGAGGTGAGTGGTGGGTTTGTGTAATGAGTTCTGAGCATATTCTGCCCAGAAAAGGTAACGACTCCAGTCCTCTTGACGGTCATGGCAGTACGAGCGGAGGAAGCGGGTCAACTCCTGATTCAGTCTTTCAACCTGACCATTGGCCTGGGGGTGGTATCCTGATGTTAGGCTCACGTTGACTCCTAGGAGGCAGAAGAAACTGGACCAGAGGTGAGAGGAGAACTGGGGTCCACGGTCTGAAACGATGTCTTCAGGTAGGCCGTAGAACCGGAAGACCCAGTTACATAGTAGCTCGGCCGTTTCCATGGCAGTAGGGAGCTTAGCGAGAGGAATGAAGCGACAGCCCTTAGAAAATCGGTCGATTACAGAGAGGATGGTGGTGTAACCGTTGGAGGGAGGAAGATCTGTAATAAAGTCCACCGCAATGTGGGACCACGGACGCTGTGGCACTGGCAGGGGCTGGAGGAGGCCGGCAGGCAGACGGTGGGGAACCTTGGTAATGTTGCATACAGTGCATCTCTTGATGAATTCGACGGTGTCTGTGCGCTGGGTAGGCCACCAGAACCGGTTACTAAGTAGATGAAGAGTAGCCTCGATTCCAGGATGACCTGAGCTGGGAGTGGTATGCACTTTGGCCAGAACCCGGGGTCATAGAGAGAGAGGAACGTAGACAAGGTTATCCGGGCAATCGGCTGGGGTCGGGTCCTGGACCTGGGCTTCAGAAATCTCGGTCATGATGTCCCAGGTCACTGGTGCCACAATCATGGAGGTGGGCAGAATGGTTTCAGAGGAGCTGGCGGGAAGGTCAGGCTCGTGTATGTGCGAGAGTGCATCTACTTTCGTGTTCTGAGAGCCTGGACGGTACGTGACTACGAAATGGAAGCGTGTGAAGAACAATGCCCACCGGGCCTGGCGCTGATTGAGCAACTTGGCTGAGCAAAGGTATTCCAGGTTTTTATGATCTGTTAGAACAGTGAAAGGGTGCTTGGCGCTCTCGAGCCAGTGTCACCACTCTTCGAGGGCTAGCTTGATGGCTAACAGCTCGCGGTTTTCTACGTCATAGTTTCTGTCAGCTGGACTCAGTTTATGGGAGAAATAAGCGCATGGAAACTTCTTTGAGGGCTCACCCTGTTGCTGCGAGAGCACCGCCCCGACGCCAGCACTAGACGCATCCACCTCCACGACGAAAGGCTTGTCGGGGTCGGGGTGATGGAGGATGGGTGCGGTGGTGAACCTCAGGCGGAGGTCATTGAAGGCCTGGAGAGCTGGTTGAGACCAGGTGAGGCGGGAGGTGCCCTTCTTGACCATAGCTGTGAGAGGAGCCGCTACAGTGCTGAAGTGGCGGATAAAGCGGCGGTAAAAGTTAGAGAAGCCGAGGAAGCGCTGGAGTTCCTTGAGCGTTGAGGGACGTGGCCAGTTTAGGCCACGTTTACCTTCCTCTCGTCCATAGCCACTCCCTCTGAACGGATTCAGGTTCGGGCGCTGCTTCGGAGGTGGGTGCGGTCAGAGGCACGGGAGTGAACAGCCGGCTGGACTTATGAGCTCGCATGACGTTGTCGACTCTGATGGAGAGGTCGATATACTGCTCCAACGTGAGGCCCTCGTCCCGGCAGGCCAGCTTCAACTGTAGATCCGGGTGCAGACCCTTACGATAGTGGAGCTTGAGAGGGCCGTCGTTCCATCCACTCTGGGCCCCGAGCGTGCGAAAGCTGAGAGCATAATCCGCGGCGGTCCTCCTGCCCTGCCGTAGCGCCATAATCTGTTTTCCCGCCTCACCGTTCTCCGTGCTGGGCTGGAACACCTCCTTAAAATGTTGTAAGAAATCGGAAAACGATGGAAAGGTGGGACGATCTAGGCGCCAGACCGCGGTGGCCCACTCTAACGCTCTCCTGGAGAGGAGTGAACACACAAATGCAATCTTGCATTCGTCCGTGGGGTACAGATGTGGCTGTTGACTGACGAAAAGCGAGCATTGAAGGAGGAACCCCTTACATTTTGCTGGTGAACTGTCGAACTTCTCCGGGAAAGCGGGACGCGGGCCAGCAGCGGCCGATTGAGCTCCTGGTGGTGGTGTGGTCGCGGGGGGTGGCGTGGACGGAGGTGTTAGCTGTAAGCCTTGCAACGCCCTCACTAACTGTCCCGTGAGGTCGGTGAGACGATCCAGTTGTTGCTGCTGAACTAATAGCATGGAGGCTTGCGCTGATAACTCCGATGTAATCTGGAGTACCGTTGCGGGGTCCGTCGACGAAGATGCCTGAGCAGTCGCTGGATCCGAAGATGCCGAAGTTTTCTGTAACGGGGTCAGTGACTGATCCGGAGACGTGGGATCCATGTGCGACAACTTTATTAGACAGATCGGGGTACAACAGGCAGAGTTCGAGCGACAGCAGACCGGGGCAACGCAGATAATCCAAAGAATAAACGAGAGTCCAGGCGAAAGGTCGGGGCAGGTGGCAACAGATCAAAAGACGAATAAACAAACAGTCTGGTCGGCAACAGGTAGGCAATAAACAAAGGGAAACGCTCAGGATTGATAGTCAGACTAACCAAAACTTCGCAAAGAGTCCCACCAGCCTGGCGGTCTATAAATGGCCGACAGAAGGAAGTGACCCGGGAGACCCGGAACCGGAATGGGGGGATCCCAGGTACGGGGTTGTGGGAAATGTAGTGAATTAAAAGTCCGGCGATGGTTCCCGCTGACGGCGGTTGGAGGGAGCCACAGAGACCGCATTTGTGACAATGCTTAACTAATCAAAAGTTAATCACGAGTTAATGTATAACTCATGAAGAACTAAACCATTTATTAATGATAACTGCATCAGCAACAAATGAACATTCTATATGATTCATGGATTAAATATCATAATGTATCATAATGTATTAATTCCCTAATAACATATAGTATTAACTAATAGTGTAAATTCATTTCTTAATTACCACAGTGGGTCGAAGCCATGCATTGCAGCTTTTAATTGTCAAAGCTATGTACTGCAACTTCTAGTTGTCTGCTTTAATTCATCATTAGCTAATGATTTGCAAAGGTATCATTATTTTATAACTTGAAGCACATGACAAACTAATTCAAAATCCATAACCACAATGACATTACTTAACAATTAGTTAATAGTCCTGTGCCTCAACAAGTAAAGCCATAACATAAGGATACCTTTGCAAATCATTAGCTAATGATGAATTAAAGCAGACAACTAGAAGTTGCAGTACATAGCTTTGACCACTGTGGTAATCATATGAATTTACATCATTAGTTAATATAATAAGCTATTAGGGAATAAATACATTATGACACATTTAACTAATAACAATTTATTTATTACTTAATCTATAAATCATATAGAATGTTCATTAGTTGCTGATGCAGTAATTATTAATAAACGGTTTAGCTCTTCATGTAGGGATACATGAACTTGTGATTATCTATGCATTAGTTAAGCATTATTTAATGCATATTACTGCACCCATGTTGTAAAGTGTTACCACTGTATGTAAATTCACTACATGCAAGCAACAGAACTAAATTCACCCTTCCTTCCTTTCCTCCCTACCCTGGAACCACTGCAGGGCCTGTCCTCTAGCTTATAATTAATTTTAGAGCTGCACAATTAACGATCCCCACTATTAACAGAATTGTCCATGATTTATGACACAAAAGTGCTTTTATGCAGCTTATGAAAGAGTACATAATCTCTGGATCAAAACACAGGTGAAACAGAAACAAGCGACAGGCGAATTGCTTATGCTCATGTTGTAGTCTTTGTAGTCAAAATGTTCTAATTTTCTCTGATTTTTGTTCGAAATGTTTTTAGTGTTAAAAAAAAGAATGCATGAAGCTAGAATAAAATGTTTGATATTCTGGGGGGCCATGTAAGTTTTGTGAAAATGATCAAAAATGCTGGCGTTGACTGGCAATTTTAATTTTTTTAAATGCGAAAGTTAATCAAAATATATGGTTAAATTGCTTACTGCCATTACCAGATCATTGGGATTTAATTAACCCTTTAACTGTCACTCTATCTTGAACATAGACATGAAAATGTACTATCCAGAGTTACATTTTTATAATTCAAGAATGAAAACATTTTTTAATGTGATTTTGATGTACAGTTTCCATGGTAATGCAATGTCTGATTTTACATAATTTGTAACACAAAAGAGTGGTAAAATGTCTATTTACGAGTCTTAGACCTTCCCAACGATATATAGTATGTCATGATTAGATTAGGATTTATTTGTAAAATGGTGAAGTAAACTTGGGCGTCCCACAGAGTGGACGGTGACAGTTAAAGGGTTAAATAAGTTCTCTGATGTAGTGTGAATAATGGAGCATAACCATGAGCTGTTAGGTATGGATGTAATAATTAGGTGCATGCTTAAATAAAATAAATAATATAAATAATAAAAAAAAACTATTGACAATGATAGTGTATGTGTA
Source organism: Cirrhinus mrigala (assembly GCA_036247105.1). Taxonomy (NCBI): domain Eukaryota; kingdom Metazoa; phylum Chordata; class Actinopteri; order Cypriniformes; family Cyprinidae; genus Cirrhinus; species Cirrhinus mrigala. Next base: position 424,763 of record CM070026.1, read on the forward strand.
TTAGTACTGAGCAATGCTAGGAGGACTATCCTATAGCAGTTGTTGTTCTAGGATGTGGCCTGTTTCCTGATGGATACTCTTTTGATAACTGCCAACTTAAAAGTTTTTTGAAAAAAAAAAAAAAAAAAAAGGATTTGTTACCTCTTCCTGTCCTACAGCATTACAGTGCTCTCCACAAATTTTGGCGCCCTTGGTAAATATGAGCAAAGGCAGCTGTGGAAATAAATCTGCATTGTTTATTCTTTTGATCTTTCATTCAAAAATTCTACAAAATCTTTCATTAAAGTAAAAAGATAAAAAGTGGTGGTGGTGGGGGGGTCTCATTATGAAATAAATGTTTTTCTCTAGTTCACGTTGGCCACAATTATTAGCACCCAATTTTTGCAAAGTCCTTTTCCCAAGGTAACAGCTCTGAATTTTTTTAAGAACACCTGACCAGAGATCAGAGACCATTTCCTCATACAGAATCTCTCTAGATCCTTCAGATTCCCAGCTCCATGTTGGTCCTTCTCCTTTTCAGTTCACCCCACTCATTTTTTAAAGGGTTCAGGTCAGGGAACTGGGACGGCAATGGCAGAAGCTTCATTTTGTCCTCACTGACACAATTTGGTGTTTGTTTTTGTATCATTGTCCTGATGGAATATCTAAACATGGCCCATTATAAGATTTCTAACAGTGGCAGTCAGGTTTACATTTTTTTTATCCCTTAGTATTTGATAGAATCCATGATGTCATGTCATCTGGAAACTCAGAAGCAAAGACCAGGAGACTCTTGGGTATCTTCAGCAGAGTTCTTTATTAAGAATGCGCTGCGTGGTGCTGCAGTCATCAAAAGTCTAACTAAGGCAGTGATACATTGTAGTTTATATACATTTAGGGGGCAGTGCTTAAAAATGGAGACAAAGCACCTGGGTGACGACCTTAAAGCATGCAAATGAAGTATTCGGGTATTTCGACCTGCCCCATTTACACCAGTCCTAATCCAATCATCATAACTACTTAAAGACTGGGGCAGAGGGACCAAGAGCCATTACAAACAAAAGGTGAGAGTCTCAGTAATCTGGCTCATTTGACTTACAATAAGAGAATAGGAACTTGCAGGAACCTTTTGCTACAAACTTTGCTTGAGAGAACCATTTGTCTGATGTCATCATTTTTACCTTAAATGCTAAATAGAATGTACTTCACCTTAGTTTTTCATGTGATGCTATGTCAGAACATAGGATCAGCATATTTTAAACAGATTCTTAAACTTGTAATCCCACAGTCCCCCCTTTGAGAGTTCTAATAACTCTCACATAATACAAATTTAAACCTCCATAAATCCATTCTATAGCCTATGTTTGTTAACATTAAGCCCCATCTTCCATTCATGTAACTTGAAATAGTTACAGGCACATATATCTTATTCCGTGTCATGTCCTAGATTTAATTAGGTGTGATAGTTCTTTTCAGAACCATAACTGTTGGCACAAACGACATGGATGGTAACATGTCATACAAGCTACATGATGACATAGATAGGCAGCCATGGCCTAATGGTTAGGGAGTCGGGCTTGTAACCGAAAGGTTGCGGGTTCGAGTCCCAGGTCCGGCTGGGATTGAAGGTGGGGGTAGTTAATAACCAGCACTCTCTCCACCATCAATGCCACGACTGAGGTGAGTCCCTTGAGCAAGGCACCGTTCCCCCAACTGCTCCGCACCGATAGCAATATGGGTGTGTTCACGGTGTGTGTGTGTGTGTGTCTATGGTGCCCGAACAGCTGTGAAGTCTGTTTTCTGTAGTCTATTTCCCATGTAGATTCACTCAGATGACTCTTTGTCCTCATGAAGCTTGTTCATTGTCTGAGGTGATACTTTACACCAGGGTGCTGCTTATGAAGAGGACATGGCATGTACACATACCTGCAACACAAGAAAACAAAGAAACAGCAGACCAGCAGTATTCATGCATAGACAAGTTTAGACTTATGTTGATCTTATAGTGTTTTTTTTTTTTTTTGACCTAGTCTTAAATCATTTGACACCTATGGACCAGTGAGTTGGGGGATAAACTACTGATAGGGGAAACCAATGAGGAAGTCTTCATCATAGGGTTGGCCCCCACTTCAGTTCTTCCCAGGGCTCCTCACTGGTCTGTGTGTGTCCTAGTCTGTCCATGTAGTTGGTTTGCAAACTTTATTGCGCAACATCTTCATCCTTTCATGAAACATCAATCATAGCAAACATCATAACTCATAGAGGATGAGTGATTGGAGTGTGTTATAGTATAGCTTTGAAGGCTGTGAGTGTACTTAACTGGTGTTCAGTGGAAGGGAGTGACAGTAACCTTCCTGTAGTTTTATTTACAAAGAATATTTCATCTTGTACAGTACTGGGGAAATTAAGTACTCACAGCCCTAACAGTTAACACCTGAGCAAGCTGCTCCAACAGTTCAGCGAAGTGGGGAGGGGCTGCTTCAGAGTAGTAAGTAGACTGAGTAAGAGCTGAGTAAAGCTGTTCACTTCTCCTAATGTTTTTTTGCTTTTCCTACACTCTTTCATCCAGTGTCCAGGTTAACCACAGCAATGGCAACTGCCCTCCCTCTTAGGACATTTACGTTTCTGTTGGTTTTTTGTGTTGACCTCAAAGGATGCTGCTGCAACCTTTACTCTGGCTTTAACATCAGAGTCTCTTTCTAATGAAGCTAAGCAGTCTAGGTTACTTCTGAGAGTTCTGTTAGACCAAGCTAGATCTAGGAATGGCAATGCTTTTCTGTACTCGGCTACAAGGCCATCTGACCAGATGCGGACTGGGGTCCCTTGTCATCTAGCACACTTTCAGGATCATCAACTATTCCACTGTAAGTTACAGCTGTCTGACAAAACCTTTCAGTGTATTCACTCAGAGTAGTTAGTGATTCTGGACCAGTCTAGTTTGGGTCCCATGATATTCTTTAGAGTTTTTAAAACGCCCTCTCTCAAATCACCTTTACTGGCATGTTGTAGTTCAGAAGTAACAGCAGACTCAAAACGATTGAATTCAGATTCAGTTAGAATTTGTGACATCAGGTGTGTGACTTCTGATAACGACGTGTCGTAAAGGCACATTTTACTGATCAATTCTCCTCTAAATTCAGAAAAATGTGTGCGTGCTGAGGGTAAGCTCTGGGATAGTCTCTCTATATCTTTGAGTCCTAGTGCTTTGGCAACAGTTTGTACTTGGACAAAAGAAGAGTTTGGAGGAACACTTTCAATTCCCTTAATTCCCTGAGATCTTCTCCTAGCGCCACATACCTTCACTGAATCTATAGGCACATCCGTTACTAATTGGATGGCTACGTCTGTTTCAAAAAAGTTTGTAAGTCAGGATAATTGTTATCAGGCTGACTAACTTCTTCCACATCAGTTTTCGTTGAAGTTTTGATGCGGTTCAATTTTCTAGTCAAAGAGGATACTCTAGCACGGAGTTCTTTGTTCTGTTCCTCTTGCTCTGAGTTACGCTGAGACTGTTGTGTAACTATCGCTAAACCAAATTCTCTGTGGCAGCAAATAATGCCTTTCACATTGTTCTTGGAAATACATGCTCCCAATACCTTTTTACACTCATCAATTGACTTTTTTTTCGGATCAATACCAAATTTCTTTGTTAAATCCATTCTGACTGACTCTGTCACTATTAAGTCCATGTGCTCTCCTAAGAATGATCTGAACTCACTGTCTGTCCAAAAAGAGGTAGCTAGTCCACCTTTCTCAGTTGTTGGAATCAGCCTTGCATTCTTTTTAAACATGTTGTAATGTCTTTCTGATACAACAGGACACTTCTAAAACCTCCCTGGCAAACAGAGGATAAATTTGTTAGCACAGAGCAAATGTTTTTAACTTTCTCTGGCAAAGCAAAGGATAACACAACCTACTAGCACTTTACGCAGATCTTCTCTGCCGAAACAAAGGGTAACAGATATTAGCACATAATGCTATTCTTCCCTGCCTGAACAGAGGATAACAAATTTTAGCATGTAATGCTAAACTACCCTGCCTGAACAGAGGATAACCAATTCTTCCCTGCCGAAACAGAGGATAACAAATATTAGCATGCAATGCTAATCTTCCCTGCCTGAACAGAGAATAACAAATTTTAGCATGTAATGCTAAACTTCCCTGCCTGAACAGAGGATAACTAGTCTGTTAACCAAACCCTGCTGCTGTTTGTTAACACTTCTCTGACGGCACAGGATAACCACATGTACTGGTCTGTAGTGGTTCTTTGGATAGAGTAACACTCACCAAATCGTTGTTGAGTTGAAGAAATGTTCTGGAATTCAGTCTGGAACGGTATCTGGCGAGAAACTTTATCCGGGTCACAGCACCAAAACTGTAGGAAACCCAGAAGCGAAGACCAGGAGACTCTTGGGTATATTCAGCAGAGTTCTTTATTGAGAATGCGCTGTGTGGTGCTGCAGTCATCAAAAGTCTAACTAATCCTGGTGAAAAAACAGCATATGTTGGTAGGTATGTTTTGATGCTGGTTCATGCTGGTCCTTTGCTGGTTTATGCTGGTCCTTGACCAGCAACATGACCAGCATAAACCAGCAAAGGGCCAGCATGAACCAGCAAAAGACAAGCTTAAACCAGCAAAGGACCAGCTTAAACCAGCATCAAAACATACCTAACCAGCATCCCAGCATCAAAACATACCTACCAGCATATGTGATACATTGTAGTTTACCTACCAGCATCAGTGATACATTGTAGTTTATATACATTTAGGGGGCAGTCCCCAGAAATGGAAACAAAGCACCTGGGTGACGATCCCAAACAAAGCATGCAAATGAAGTATTCAGGTATAGCCAAGTGCCCCATTTACACCAGGCCTAATCCAATCATCATAACTACTTAAAGACTGGAGCAGAGGCACCAAGAGCCATTACAAACAAAAAGTGAGAGTCTCAGTAATCTGGCTCATTTGACTTACAATAAGAGAATAGGAACTGGCAGGAACCTCTTGCTACAAACTTTGCTTAAGATAATCCTTTGTCTGATGTCATCATATTTACCTTAAATACTAAATACAATGTACTTCACCCATAGTATTTCATGTGACGCTATGTCAGAGCATAGGATCAGGCCCCCAGACTAAACTAATCTCTGCAATTCTCCAGCTGTGATCATTGGAGAGTCTTTGTCCACTCAAAGTCTCCTCCTCGCCATCCATTATGATGATATACACACGCGTCCTCTCCTAGGCAGATTTGTAACATCTTTAGTTGATTGGAACTTCTTAATTATTGCCCTGATGGTGGAAATCGGGATTTTCAAAGCTCAGCAATCTTGTTCTGCACATCAGAACAATGTTCTTTGGTTTTACTCCTTGTGATGGACAATTAAGGGAATTTGTCCTTTGTGTTCCTCATATTTAAAATCCTGTGCAACAGGAATTTATGGCTGGACAGTTTCATGCTCCTAGCTCCACCCTGGTGTGCTAAAAATGTAAATATGAATGGGAATATATTTCAGAGATATTTTACTCATAAGAATTTCTAGGCGTGCCAATAACTGTGACCAACGTGAACTAGAGAAAAATATTTGTTTCATAATGAGATTCCCCCCCAATTTCCATTGTTTTACTTCAATGAAAAGTTAGAATTTTGTGATTTTTTTTAATGAAAGATCAAAAGGATAAACGATGCAGATTTATTTTTCACAGCTGCCTTTGCTCATATTTACCAAGGGTGCCAATATTTGTGGAGGGCACTGTAAATACATATATATCAAATATATATCAAATACATTGACTGACGTCATTGGGTCTCACTCGGGAGCCCCAATTACCTCTGAGCTTAGAAGTAAAGGCCAATGAGAATTGGTGAGTAGAATTTGCATGCCAAGCCACTCCCCAGAACATTTGGGTATGTAAGATGGCGACATGCATCCACTCATTCAGGTTTGTGCTGAGGAGCCGAGACGCATCCTGGCATTCAGCGCAGTTTGAGGTTGTGGCATGAGGGACGTAACGTCTCCGTTTCCTCCCTCCTACATACGTAACTGAGTCGTTCCCTTTCCCTGTCAATCACGATCAGCGTTACGTTGACTGACGTTATGGGGCCTCTATGGAAAACGCCACAACTCTAACTGTGTTACGTCATTGAGGTTGCAAATGCTGACAGGCAAGCGTATCAGAACAAATGAACTTCAATACATAACCTTCCCAACATCCTGTAAGCCAGATAAACGGGCCCACCAGGGGTGCTAGAATCAAAGCAGCCGTTGGGGGGTGGAGCACAATGTTAAGTCATGTGGAATTATTTTGAAAAATAAGGAAATAAGGGGGAACACGGTGGAGATAAACCATGGGGAATACTGAGACACCAATTCCAAGTTTGTAGGGGATGATGGCAAACCACTACCAAATGCAGTAACAGACTTCTCCGTCCAGAAGAAATGCAGGGTCTGACCAAGGACTGAAGAGACGGCCATGGCGCCATGCCCATCTCAGGAGCCAGCTGTGCAGTCAGTCTCATATGTAACAGGCAGAGCGGCGTAACTGCAGCTGCCATATGCCCCAAGAGCCTCAAAACAGTTGGAGGGACCACTGTCTTGCCCCTGAATGAATTCAGGCAGTTCAGCACTGACTGTGCATGCCCCTTTGTGAGACATGCTGTCATGTTGACCACATCCAACTCCATGCCAAGAAAAGAGATGCTCTGCACAGGGGAGAGCTTGCTCTTCTCCCAGTTTACCCGAAGTCCCAGATGGCTTAGCAGGGGCTGCTTAGCAGAATCTTCAGTTTACGAAGAAAATAGCCCCTCCTCTGATGCAGCGACAGACATCTTATTCTCCTCAAGAGCTCAGAATGAGGCACTGGGCCCGCTGTGGGACGAACCGGTACCAACTTCCAGAAGCTCAATAGTGCTACGCTGTGAGGAGCCGGACTTCCGTGGGGGCTGGCCTGACGGAGTGTTCCTGTCTCTAACCAATGCAGCTCCGGAATCTTTGCGACACGCGGGACTGGACTGGGTAAAGCGCAAGGACAGCCTCATAATGAATGAGAGCCGTGACCTAAGTGTAGCCATTGGCATGCACTCGCAGGGCATGACTCATCCTCAGCATACTTATGGCCCAGACATGTAAGACAGCAATTGTGTCCATCATGAGGGGTAAGGAAACTACCGCACTCAGAAGCACACACTGGAAAGACATCTCGAAAGATGCTCTCAACAACTGTGTATGCTGTAGGAATTAGCTTTTTTAGCTGGTGTGCCCAGGGGAGGACCACAGCACTTATCTGTGCTATAGCTATCTGTGCTATCTCTCTACTGAATGCACGAAAGATGTTTCACAGCTGAGAAACTCCTGCAAATGATTCTTCTTCTTCTTCTTTTTATGAAGACAAAATCTTCTGAAATGCAATGGTGTATGGTTGCTTAATTCCATATTTTCTTTTATAATCAAGAAATAAAATAAATAAATACCTGGTATTGTCTTAATTTTCATGCAGCTCTAATAGAATCATAGAAATGTTAAAATAGCATACAATAACCTTGAGTTACCTTAATTCATTACATTACGTTTGTACTAGAGTTGAGCCGGATACTCGGCTGAAACGAGTATCCGGCACGGATAAAGCACTTTTGCCGAGTACGAGTATCATACGAGTAATACGAGTCAATATCTGTGCTCGGATTGAATAAAAATTCTCATTGGGTAGTTTACTGTGTCTGCGTTCTGTGATAGGCTAGTCACAGCGCCCCTCCCCTACACACATACAGATTTATTGTGTTGCTGTGTCCCGCTCTGCTCACACACACACAGAACACTGAGAAGAGAAGAGAACAGCGCGCTCTCTCTCTCTGTTCTCTCCCTCAGTCACTCAGGTTTGCGTGTTTTTTTCCGTTAACGTTTAGGGTTTCTTCAGCTTCAGGTTTGTTTTTTACTTTGGTTTGTTTGTAGTACTTACTTTTTAACCAGTAGAGTTTTGGTAAACGTGGGGTTTGTTCAGACGTGGTGCTTGGTAAAAGCGCCTCGCGTCTCTGCCTGTCGGAGAATTTTTTTTTCTTTTTTAAACCGTCAGCTGGCTCTGACCAGTTTTTTTTTACTTCACGCACTGAGTGTCTGACACTTTCTTTCTGTATTTCATAAATAAATAAATAAATAAAAAAAGGAAGTAGTGGTATTACAAATTAATTAGTTACACACACACACTCTCTCTCTCCCTCTCTCTGCTGTTCATCTGAGTTTTTATTTTTTTTTTTTAAACCTTCTGCTGGTTCGAAGTAGTGGTATAAAAAAAAAACTATATTACAAATTAATTAGCTACACACACACACACACACACTCTCTCTCTCTCTCCCTCTCTCTGGCAGTCATCAGAGTTTTTTTTTTTTTTACCGTCAGCTGGTTCTAACCAGTTTTTTTTTTACTTCACGCACTGAGTGACACTTTCTTGCTGCATTTTATAAAAAAAATAATAAAGGTAGTTGTGGTATAAAACTATATTACAAATTAATTAGCTGCACACTCTCTGCCCGTCATCGGAGTTTTTTTTTTTTTTTTTTTTTTAAACCGTCTGCTGGCTTTAACCAGTTTTTTGGCTTCACGCACTGAGTGACACTTTCTTGCTGTATTTTATAAAAAAATAAAATAAAGATAGTTGTGGTATAAATAATATTACAAATTAAGCTACACACACACACACACACCCTTCTCTCTCTCATGATCAGTGATACAGAATAATGAGTGATACAGAGAGTACTTCAGCTGACACTGCACCACCGGTCAGAGTTTGCTTAACCTTGCAGGACAGTGAGGGTCAAATCAGTGACAATGAAAACAGTGGCAGTAGTACCCACCTTTCCCCTACTGAGACCAATATTGCATCTGGGGATGGAGGTCCTCCTCCACTAAAGATCAAGAGGACTTCTGCAGTATGGAACTCTTTCACTGTTTCTGAAAATGATCCATCCAAAGCCATTTGCAAGCTTTGCAAGTCCAAGCTAAGCAGAGGTAGAGATGCAAAACATTACAACACAACATCTCTACATAACCATCTGCTATATGTTCATCACATGAGAAAGCCCACTGTATCAGCCACCTCCTCCTCCTCTCCTCTTCCTTCTCGGGTCACTGGTGTTCAGCTGGGTGCTGCTAAGGGCTCACATTCATCTTCCTCTTCACCAATACTCACTGCATTTGCAGCAAAGCAGCCATTCTCAGCAAACCATCCCCGGTCAAAACAAATTACAGAGATGATTGGTAAAATGATCTGCACTGATCTTGAACCTTTCTCTGTGGTGGAGAGGAGAGGCTTCAGGACACTTGTTGGCTTTTTAGAGCCCAAGTATAAGATACCTTCAAGGCACTATTTCAGTCGAACTGTAGTGCCTGAGCTGTATGAGGCAATGAGAGGGGAGATGGTCCAGTCGCTTAAGGCAGCTGAAGGAGGTGTCATCAACCTCACTACAGATCTCTGGACCAGCAATCACAACGCACATGCATATCTCTGTCTTACTGGGCACTGGTGTGAACGTGTAGGGGAAACTTCAGTACAGAGGAAAGCAGGGCTGCTAAATGTTGGTGTGCTGGACATTGAGCACACATCAAACAACATTCTGTGCTGCCTTAAGGAAAAGATGAGAGAGTGGGAAGAGTCTGTTGGTCAGTCTGTCACAATACGGTTTGTTGTTTCAGATAATGCAGCAAACATGGTGAAAGCTTTGACTGAATATGGGCACATCCGTTGCGTGTCCCATATGCTTCACTTGGTGGTGATCAAAGCACTGGAGAAGGACAGGGTTGGAACATCCCTTCTCTCCAAAGCCAGGATCATATCTGGCCATGTTCATCGCTCAAGCAAAGCCAGCAACAGACTACATGAGCTGCAATCACAGTTGAACCTCCCCCAGCACACGCTCATAACAGATGTAAAAACAAGGCGGAACTATACATTCTACATGCTCCAGTGGCTGGTGGAGCAGCGCAGGGCTGTGCAGATTATGACACAGGAGTCTAACATGGGTAAAGCTCCAACAATCATCTATCCAAATGAGTGGGGGTTAGCATCAGACATGCTCACTGTTCTTAGTCCTTTTGAGGAGGTCACACAGGCGCTCTCAAAACACACCGCCTCCATCTCTGAGGTCATCCCCCTCCTGCATGGCCTGTGCTCCATCATCAGGTCACTGCATGCTGGTGAGGAATCTGAGGATGAATCTGATCAGTTCATGGATGGTGATGACGATCAGGACGCCACAGTGGGGCTGGGCCAAGATGTTGCGGCTGAGTCCAGGGAAAGGTTAGGCACAGCAGCAAGGAAACTGGCAGCCAATCTGAGCAAAGAACTAAAATGGCGTTTCGAACCAATTTTTTGGCCAGCTGTTTTCCAAACAATGTTGATGTGGAGGCACTAAAGAGGACATTACTCCTCAGGATGGAGTTCTGTGACCCTGTGGCTACACCTGCAAGAAACACAGAAGAGACACCTGCCACCAGCAACACTTCAGTCTTGTCTTTCCTGCAGAAAAAGAAATCGGCTATTCCAATGAGGACACATTTACCATCAGGTGATGTGGAGGCCTACCTGGCAGATGGGGACATCAGCCTTACCGATGACCCAGTGAAATACTGGTCAGGCAAGCTTCAGTGCTGGCCCAATCTTACACGCTTTGCACTGCAGCATCTCAGTTGTCCACCTACAAGTGTCCAGTCTGAGCGTGTTTTTAGCACAGCTGGAAATGTGGTCAGTCCACAGCGTGCAAACTTAGACCCTAGCCATGTGGAACAACTGGTCTTCATTAAAGTCAATGCAGATCTGAAAAACAGCATCGGACTATTTGATCCGTAGAACACAGTCCCCCCCGCCCCCCTCTCTCTCTTTCTGTCTCTCTCTTACTCACTCACTCACTCACACACACTCACACACTCACACATACCTGGTGTGGAAATAAAAAAAATAAAAAAGAACCAAAAAAAAATAAATAAATAAATAAAAAATCACACTGCTCAAGGTTAAAAAAAGAAAGTTATGTTGAAAGGAAAACTCTTGTTCATTACATTTTACTTCATAATTGCAACCGCATGTGTTGTATTCATTGTTGCAAAACTTGTTCTGTATATAGTTCGTTTGTTATCATGATCAAAACCACTGATCTGAAGCTCAATGCTGATGCTGTCATGTAAATAGTTTTCTAATCAGCAATAAATATAACAATTTCTGATCAACCCACATCAATTGCATGCTTAAAATAACATACCGGTTAAAGCCCCGCCCATTTCAAGACAACATGACCCACTTCCAGGTTAAATCCCACCCACTTCCGGGTTAGGCCCCGCCCACTCCGAGTACAGATACAGATACAGATAATGCTGTACTCGCTCATCCCTAGTTTGTACTCTCCAAGTAAATGTTGAAATAAGCTAAAAATCAGGAGTTAGCTAAATCAAGCCTGCCTTGTCATTGTAGTAATTTAGACATTTCCATATCTTCCATATCATAATTTTTTACCTTTCCTCCCCCTCCAGGCCAGGGTCAGTAGGTGTGGATACAGAACTTATTTTTAAAAACCAGACTGTGCTTCCAAATGCAACAAGCATTGCAAACACTCTTATGACAGCAGTTGTTGAATCAAAAGTGTTCATTGGCGTGATTCCTTCCAGTATCACTGTTGGTGAGTTCCTCATTTCAACATGGATAATGATTTGGTAGGATTGTTCCTTCAGTGGCTGGTTTAAAATTGTTTTTCTATATTTTCAGTGGAACAGCAAGACTCAACTCTGACCACCAGACAAACAGAGTCATCACAAAGTGTTCCTGGCATGCCAACATCATCTGCTGTTTCACCAGTTCTATCTAGTATGCTGTTGATGCTTTCGCTTATGCTGTGGAATGAAACACTGTAACTCTGCAAAGTTTTCCTCCATGTGCTCCAAGCTTTCCTCCAGTTAATATTGTGAAAATTATCTGATTATCTGCTATAGTGATACATTTACATTTTATTATTAATTGAATTTTATGGAAAACTGCACTACATGCAATACTTATTCTAATAATAGTCCTCCTTGTGGACTCAGCGGACTTCTTGTGATGTAACACAATTGCAATATCCACAATGTTTTAGCTGATTTTTGCTTTTTCTCATCTTAAATGTTACAGTATTCATAATAAAAATAAATTGTGAAATAAAAGCTGAAGTGCAAGTCAGTAGTTTTGAGATATATACACAAACACACACACGCACATTTGTTTCATATCTCAGTAAGGATTTTCATCATGTCAATGATCAGTGGCGTAGCACAAACTGCATAAGCCCCCCACAGAAGTGAAGGGCCCCTCACTGTACAAGTGCTCTGCCATTTACAATAGTTTATATTGTGTCAAAACAATTTTTTGTTTTTGCTATCTGTATATAAAGTTTTCTACAAATGTGAATACAACAATACAACAAATTCATAACAATGTTTTACATTCTACCCATAAACGTTAAAGTGAAAAAAGTTTTTAAAAAAGTTATTTTACAAATGTTTTTGCATGGATTAAAAACAAACAAACAAAAAAAAACAGCAATAATAATAACAAAAACACATATCAGTCAAAACTGTGTTGAGACAAAAACAATAATTAAAATAACAATAATAAGTGTTCAACAAATCCTTTACATTTTACTTTATTGAGAACAGAGCAAAATAAAAAGCAGAAAATACTGTATAAGCAGCTATAAAGTTATAGTAAAAATTAACTTCTGTCATGACAACTCTCGGAGGGATTGGCATGGTAATGTACATGACAATATAAATGTATCTGGTCTTAGCAAGTACCGAGAGCATGTAAGAATTACCTGACACACGTAACATATGAATAACCCCCCACAAAGCAAGAGACACAGAACACAATACAATACAAGCCAATAGATACATGCTGCTGAATATGAGCCCTATGTGCAATTTTAATTAACAAAATGGATATACATTGCAATTCGATAGATAAGACCCCCAGCATCCACCTGAGCAAATATGATAATTTAGTAATTTATTCAGTAATTCTTTCATTCAAAAATTCTAATCTTTCATTGAAGTAAAAAGATAAAAACTGGGGGAAAAAAATCTCATTATGAATTAAATGTTTTTCTCTAGTTCACATTGGCCAGGGTTAAGTACATACTAGATCTCAGGTTAGATGGAGCATGGGGCACATCAGGTGAGATTCCACATTTCTGACTAACTGCTTCACTTTAGTTAAGTTGTTATGCAGTTGCATTAACTATGGGGGGCTAGACAAAATACTGTTGGTGTACTAGCATGGTTCGGGCATATTTCATAGTACTAGCCATAACCTCCGGTTATTGCCTCAGCTTTAAAGTTGTTATATAGTTAGACTAACTATAGGGGGCTAGATAAAACACGATTGAAGTATTAGCATACTTCATAGCGCTACCCACCCAGCAAAAACTCGTCGAAAAGACATCTAAACAACATGAAAATTTGGTCGAAAAGTTAAAGACGAAAAGACATCTATAAAAAGACGTCCAAATTACGTCTAAATGTGGTTGTAAAGTGAAAGTTAAAATTCCAGGCTGAATTTCAACCGTTAATTCATGATATTTATATCTCATATTCAAAATAAAACAATTCACAAAAGAGTATTAAAACATTTGACACATTAAATACATCTTTCAAGTAAAAAACACTTTCCTGATCACAAATTAAGCCTGCATTTGATTAAACATACCGTAAAAACGGTAAAATTATAAAATATAACTATATGTTTTCTATATGAATACATTGTGAAAAGTAATTTATTCATGTGAACTACATTTTCATCATAATTACTCCAGTATTCAGTGTCACATGATCCTTCAGAAAACATTTTTCATATGATTTGCTGCTCAAGAAACATTTCAGATTATTATCAATGTGGAAAACAGTTGTGCTGCCCAATATTTTTTGTGGAAAACATATTTTCAGTATTCTTCAAATAGAACTTTCAAAGGAGCAGTATTTATTTGAAACTGATCTTTCAAAACAATAATCTTTGAAATACTTAAAATGTTTAGAAAACAGGACAATGACCAATTCTAAGCACATTAGAACATATTTCACCCAAAAATGCAAATTTTGCCATTAATTACTTACCCTCATGTCACTCCAAACCCACAAAAAACTTTTGTGCAGAATGCAAATAAAGATATTTTTAACAGATGCCTTGTGTATGCAAAAAACAGCAACAAAATTACATCTTCATTCATAAATTAGGTACCTCCAACACATTTTCACAAAAGCACCTTAAGATTTTTTTTTTTTTACGTGTGAATAAAAATGCAATGTTTTTTGTGCATATAAACCATTCACATCACTTCATAAAATTAAGGTTGAACAACTCGAGTCACATGGATTACTTTAATGCTGTCTTTACTACCTTTCTGAGGCTCGAAAGTGGTAGCTGCATAAACTGTGAAATAGAGGGACAGAAATTTCTCAGATTTCATTAAAAAGATCTACATTTATGTTTTAAAGATGACCAAAAGTTTTACAGGTTTGGAAAGACGTGAAGGTGAGTGTTGAAAATTTTTGGTTTAACTAACGTGTAGTGGACAACAGTCAAGATGGCATTCCAAGGATCAGTTTATGGCAGAGCCCTTCCTAACTGCCAGGTTTGGAGGGAGATGTGCCACACTGTGATTGGATCTTGGTGGAGTAGAATAAACAAATGTTCAGAAACATCAGATAAGATGCCAAGACAACTGCCAGACACCTCCTACAGGACAGGGAGGGAGACCTTCTGCATCCACGACCACCTAAAAGAGGACTTCTCATTGGACTATGGGTTGACCCTCACTAATCCTAAGATTTATGTAGCACTTACTCTACGCAATTAACTTACAGAGATTTGTAATACAATTCTATGGACCAGCGTCTCAGAAGAATAGACTCACTGCTGAGAAAGATGCCACAACAACAGTGAACAGACCAGACAGATTTGTCTTTGACTTGCAATTTGTATTTTTTTTTTCCAGAAACACAACTGGTAAGTTGTTTCAACTTATAAACAACAGAAAAAAAAAAAAAAAAAAAAAATTTTTCACAAATTTCAGTCACTCACTTTTCTGTTGTAATTATTGGTTCCCTTAAATCAGTTTCCAGAATAAACAAACAACAAAAAAAACATAGACATACTTCAGTTGTAAATTTAAAAAAAAAAAAAAAAAACAAAAAAAAAATTTTCCCAGTCTCTTAGAAAACCAGGTTTTTTTCGAATAGTCTAATGAAAAATTTGAAAGTCCTTTTATCCGTCACAAGGGGAAAAGAAAGTCTCCATCCGAGAAGAACAGAAGAAGAGAAAAGTCATTCGGTTTCCTACCATTCACAGAATTCACAACTGGCCTTTTTGCACAGGATAATCCAAGAACAGACTCAAGGGGCTCGCCAGTCCAAACCCTCCTCAGAACGAATGGAAGGCCGGGACAAATCCAGAATGAAGACTCCAGAACACCTCATCGCAAGAAGATCAACTCAACATTGAAGGGACAGAACCACAACAAAAACCAAGGAGATCGCTAAACACACAGAAAGTTCCCGAAAGGCATGGATGTACCTCGTCCCCTTTAAATCCTTTTCCTTCTCATCAATCCTTTGACAAAATTCTTCTAGAAGGTTTTTTTTTTTCCTTTCTCTTTTATGTCATGGAGCAAAACGAACACCAAGCTCATCAGGAATCGATGCAAGTGTAAGCGAGCTGCTTCTAACTCTACATGTGAACCTCGTGCAAATCCCGGAAATTAATTGTTTTACTGCGCCGCATTCTGCGTTTTCATTGGTCCTTCTCAAGTTGAAGATGGCTCACTATTGGTCACATCAATAATCAATTAATAATATGGGTTCATATAAAATTAATATATTCTTTTATCATTTGACTTCTTTCGAATAAGTTTCAATACTTTTTTTCATTATTAGGTTCTCATATAAATCATATATATAGAACATTCTTTTTTCTGTTACTCTCTAGTAACCTTGGTTACATTTAGGAATGACTGCCATAAAAATTCCTTCAGAACCCTGGATGCAACAGCAGCGGCCGAAACAAAGAAAGGCCACAGAGATCTATTCAAATCCATTCCAATCTCCCCCTCATCAGAAAGGGATAAATGTACCCTTCCAAAAGACACACCTTGTTCTGAGTCTCCGACAAGGTTGAGACAACAGCAGATCAACAACGTTCTGAGTCTTTCATCCCGAGAGACTGTAACAGACCATCTGTGTTCTGAGTTCCAATCCTACGAGGGAAAGGACACTAACAGATACAACGTCCTGAGTTTCTGGCCTGACGAGGAAAAAGACTTCTAGACAGCTGAGGTTCAGCTCAGCTCTTGAGTAACCTTCTATATTGCATTCAGCTGCCCTTCAGTTGCAAAGGACCCAGCAGTGACGGACCCCGTCTGACTCTTGCCACTCCGAAAGCAGCGCAGCCCAGTCCGCAAAGGACCTCCGCATAGGCAGACACTGCCTGAAACACTCAGCTCCTCGACGACGCAGCCCGGCTGCAAAGGACCCTGTGAAGACCCATCTGACCCAGCTGCCCGGTCCCTGCTCTAAGGATCCCTTTGGCACAACAGAAGTTCAGCATTCTCCAGGTCAGCGCATCGATGGCTACCGGAACACAACTCTGTGCCCTCCCCACTGTACGCAATCTGCATCACCGGTTGAAGACGTCTCTGCCGCCGGACTGATCACCCGACAACGTGGAACGTAACTATAAACTTACCAAACCTCTTTCCTAAAGACCTTGGCTTAGTTTATACCTGCAGCCTATGTTTTCTAACCTGTTTAGATAACATTTACTTGGGGTCAGCATTACAAACGATAGCTATATTGTTTGTTCAAATATAAATAAGCAGTTATTTATCGTTAAGTCTACCAGAGCCATTAAGTGGTTTTCCATAAGCAACATTACCATAGAAATCTCTTCCATCGCTACATTCAGCTCAACAGCATTGCATTCTGCCATTCGGTATTCACTCCATTTATTTGCTTTATGATTTATTTGATATCTTTTTTTCATGTGTAGTTGCCTATTATCTATTAGCAGTGCATATTCATTTATTGGTTTTATCACTAGTTGTTGTATTTACTCTGGCATATCCATTGTTAATAAATTTCATTAATTTTATTACAATTTTGTCTTCCTTGTGTCAATGATCCAAGGCTCTACTAGCTAGAAAAACCACTAAACTTTCAGATAAATCAGTTGACCAACTCCCTCCAGAGTGCAATTCTCAAATTATTGAACCTATTGCCGAATTAACAGTCCTTGACTGATGCACTGAACCAAGCAAGGTGGGAACTGGTCATCTGATATACTCACATCCGCACCTTGAGTGACGTGTGACCTAAAAATCACAGCGTCATTGGTGACGTGAGTCCCCTTTACTACAAACACATTAGTTCAATGGTTCCCTCAGGGGCATCAGTAGATCTCTGCCTGATCTCTGATCTTCTGCTCCTTCCACCATCCCAATCCTGGATTTCTGAGCCACGACAAAAGTTTCCACTTTAAATGCTTAAGCCTGGCTGCTTTTTCTCCAGCATCTAAAATGAGAAAGAAAACAAGAACCAAAATGTAAATGTTAAAAACAAACAAACAAATAAGAACTGACTTACAGCATGAGAACAATTTTCTAGAATTTTCAACAGAGTTTTATGTCACTTCCTATATATGCATCACAAATGTGGTAATATTAAAACGACTATGCAAGTACTAAAAAAAAAAAAATAAAAAAAAAGTCAGCTGCTGAATTAAATGGATAGTACATAAGAACTGTACTGAAACAGCGATCTCTAAAATGGTTATAAAAACTGAAACAAATATAAATACTGAGAACGTGTTTCACATTTCAAAAAACAAAACAAAAAAAAAAACAAAGACATTCACAGCAAGAGATGCAGTGACCTGCGGCTGAATGGCTTTTTGTTTTATTTAGCTGTGATTGACACACAACCAAAAGGGAATAGAAGATAATAACGTCACTGAATATGAGTAAAATATTGCATATTCCTGTTCAAATTAAAGTGTACTCATTCTGATTATTAACTAATTAGAGTGTCAGGGGTTCTTCTCAACTCTGGCCCTCAAAGTCCACTGCCATACAAGTCTCAATCACCTTCATAGTTTGCTAGGTTGTGAATTGATGTATTCTGTACACAAATTCAGACATAGATAAGGTCAGTGGCTCACTACACACTGGTGACTATTTCCATCCTCACTGTACAGCATCACTACTGATATTTACACACAGCATTAAAATGAATCTCTCTTTTAATTTACAGTACATTATGATAAATACTTCGTTACATGAATGTGCAAGATTTCAGCCATAAATAAATTGTAAACGTCTGCTAGATTAGACCTGTCTAGTGATGTATGTTTATGCTGAAATATGATATTGGTTTGTGTTTTAAAATCGGTCACATGTCATTTTGTAGTGAATTATCTCTTAAGTATTGAGCTTCAGAACTTCCTATAAGGGAACGTAGTGAGCATCGATGCTTCCTGGTTTTCACAGCTATTTAGGGAGCTCACATTTCAGTGCACAGTAAAAACTGTGATTAAGACATCCCTTAAAGGAGAAGTCCACTTCCAAAACAGAGATTCACAGATAATGTACTCACCCACTTGTCATCCAAGATGTTCATGTCTTTCTTTCTTCAGTTAAGTTTTTTGAGGAAAACATTTCTGCATTTTTCTCCATATAATGGACTGATATGGTGCCCGGATTTTGAACTTCCAGAAGTCAGTTTAAATGCAGCTTCAAACGATCCCAGCTGAGGAAGAACCAATCGGTTATTTTCATTCAAAGAATACAATTTAAAATACTTTTTAATGTCAAACGCTCGTCTTGTCTTTCTCTCCCTGAACTCTGTGTATTCTGGCTCAAGACAGTTAGAGTATGTTGAAAAACTCCAATCATATTTTCTCCCTCAACTCCAAAAATAATTTTAAAATCATCCTACATCACTGCAGAAGTACCATCTTTGCAAAGTGAACATGCAAAGAAGATCAAACACCCTTAACAAAAAAGGTGAAACAGCGATATAGGATGATTTTGAAGTTGAGGGAGAACATGAGATGGGAGTTTTTCGACATACACTAACTGTCATGAACCAGAACAAAAACAGTCCAGGCAGAGTAAGACAAGATGAGCATTTGACATTAAAAAGTATATAAATTGTATTATTTTTATTAAAATAACCAATTGTTTCACTAGATAAGACCCTTCTTTCTCGGCTGGGATCGTTTACAACCGCATTTGTGATCGTTTGAAGCTGCATTTAAACTGACTTCTGGAAGTTCAAAATCGGGGCACCATGTCAGTCCATTATATGGAGAAAAATCCTGAAATGTTTTCCTCAAAAAAACTAATTTCTTTACAACTGAAGAAAGACATGAACATCTCAGATGACAAGGGGGTAAGTACATTATTTGTAAATTGTTGTCTGACTAATGATCAAGGAACCTGAGAGATACACACCCATAGTTTAGGTAACTTTATAGTTAACAAAACTGAAAACCTTGATTAGTTTGTCCAGGCGCACTAGACTAGGTTGGAGCAAAACTCTGCATGTAAGTGGACCTCGAGAGACAATGTTGAGATCTCCTGCAATATGTTCTAAACATGACAATTCAGAGAGGCAGGATGACTGCTAGCCTGATGACTTACAACTCCGGTGTCCAGTCCTGGGGATTGAGCACCAAAGTTCTGCAGAGTTTCTGGTGATCCTTGATCAGCTGCTCAGGTCTGCTTAATTGGTGTTGGAGCTATCAATCCACCGAAATATAAGCAATATGAAGTTACAGATGCATTTTTATTTATTCTTGTTAGTCTTACTATATTCTTAAAATAAATTATCATTACGTTGTATTTTATTGATGATTTTCAGTCTCTAGAAAAGTTCTATTAGTTATGAATGGCATTATACCAGTTTTAACACCGTGAGCAAAATACATACAAAATACGACAAAATACAATAGAACCTATTATAATCAGTGATGCTGTCTACACTGGATGAGGCACAGCACAACACTACAAATCCCCGACAGCAAATGATTTTCAATGGTCGCGCTGGTTTGCATCCAGCATAGACAGACAATCTTTGTGCATTGTATTCTTGTTATACAATACAAATCACCAAAGGTATTAAAAAAAAAAAAAAAAAAAAAATCTGTTTACGTTAATATTTTTAAGAACTTCTTGCACTTTATTAGAATAAATGGACTAATATTTGTATTCCTTGTGTTATTAACATTTGTGGTCAGTTTTGTTTATGTTTTTGAAATAAGTCTCTTATGTTCACCAAGAAAACTACATTTATTTGATCATAAATAAAAACAGTAATGTTTATTATTACAACTTGTAAAGCTGAAAAAGCTGAATTTCAGCAGAATTTGTGAAGGATCATGTGACACTGAAGATAACACCGCGTCTACAGCGACCGTTGCAAATCATTTGAACTGTGTGTGAGCACGTCATAAATAGAATGCGGTTGCAGTTTACTGTAGGGGATTTGTTGTGTCGTGCCGCGCCGCACCCAGTATAGACAGCATCAATGATTATAATGGGTTCCACTGCATTTTGTCGTGTCGTGCCACTCACAGTGTAAGCATAATGATGCTGCAAAATCAGGTTAGATCACTTTTTAAAACATATTGAAATAGAAAATAGTTATTTAAAAATGGTAATTTCACAATATTACTGTTTTACTGTATTTTAATCAAATAAATGCAGCAGTTGTTGCCATAAAATACTTATTTCAAATACATGGCAAATCTGACCCTTAAACTTTTGAATGGTAATGTGTTTAAGGTATTACTTACTAGTCATATGGTTCATAATGTCTGGAGATGTTCTTCGACAGGAGATACGCTCCAACTCTGGTGCACGGCCATTAGCATGGAAGATACTAGGAAGGAACAGAAACAATCTGTCAACAATATTTATTATACAATGTCAGGTTTATTAGGAGTAAACTATAGCAAAGGTGAAATGCAGAAAAGAAAAATAAATAATATATAGAATATACAAAACAATACAATTTAATAACAGAATTTACATTTTTAAGTCATTTTAAAATAACTAACAAGCAAACAAACATAAAAGTATATAGATACATATAATTTTGCAAAAGAAAATTACAGCTGCATGGTGATATAGGCTAAATATATTATGAAAGATATTTAAATTAAATTTTAAATTAAAGTAATTTAATTTAAGCTTTTTCAAACTTTTCCTGTGTCGTAGAAGTTTTTTTTCTGAAACTGCTGAAGTCACAGGACAAGTGGAACCAATATTTGTTTACCATGAAAGATCAAAACATTTTAAAGTACTTTCAGCTCATTTTCACGCTCCATGTTAATTTTATATCCGATTAACCGTACATTGCATACTTCTGGGTTAAATAAATTAGCTTACTTCCTTTCATCCAATGACAAATTGCCTGCAAAACCTTTATAAAAAAAGAAAGCAAAACAGCAAGTAACGTTAATTAAGATGACATTAAAAGCCCAGACTTTCATAAACAAGAGCTCAAGTCAATAGATAACCTAACTTGCCTCTTATAGTTAGCATTACAGTTCAGATGCTAACAGACTTTTTCTGAAGACAATAAACCATTTCTATAAAGTAAATATTCAACAGAAGTGTGTCATTTACATGAAAGTAAGTGTCAGGAACACATGTATGTACTATTTGTGTAATATTAGAGACTAAACTTACCTGAAATTTGTGAAAACAACAGTGGGAAATGTGTTTTGCTGCTCGACAGTTGAGTTTCCGCCCCATTTCTATGATAACTCCTTCCGCTCCAGACTTGAGTGTTCGGTGTGCGTGCCCATTAAAGCAAGTACATGTCACGCAAAATGTATAAATGTCATCATAAAGTAATATTATCTTATAAAATACATAATGTAAATGAGGTAAAACACTTACTTAGATATTTTAAATGAGATAAAACATTTACTTCTAGTGTTTCCCTGTTAAAAGCGACCTCCACCTCAGCACTGCATAGCAACTCAGATCTATGAGAAATGTTTAGGTGCACACAGCATAATAATATCATCATAAAGTAATATTACACATAATGTACACTTAGTAAAATACTTACTTTTGGTAAGTTTAGGAGAGCACAGCACATAAATATCAATATAAATCAATATGATGTTATAAAATACATATTTTAAATGACATAAAACACTTACTTCTAGTGTTTCCCTGTAAAAAGCGACCTCCACGTCAGCACTGCATAGCAATTCAGATCTATGAGAAATGTTTAGGTGCACACAGTATATTAATATCATCATAAAGTAATATTACACATAATGTAAAGTAAAACATTTTTCCTTGATAAAACCAACTTTCCCGTCCGCTCCGCATCGTGACTGAAAGAAAATATCTCTCTGAGAAAAAGTTCAGGAAAGCACAACACAGAAATATCACTGTGAGAAACGTTTAGGTGCACACAACATATTAATGTGGTCATAAAGTAATATTATACATGATGTAAATGAGGTGAAACGCTTACTTTTGGTGTTTCCTTGATAAAACCAACTGCCCTGTCTGCTCCGCATCGCGAATTAAAGGAAATAACGTTTTCGCTGAGAAAAAGTTTAGGGGTAACATTAATTGCACAGCGCTCTCGTCTGTTCCGCATCGCGAGTGGAAAAAAATGTCTGAGAGAAAAGTTTAGCGGCAAACAGCACATTAATATCGTTATAAAATGATATAATATTACAAAACACATTTTGTGCGTAAGATTAAACACTTTGTTTCGTTGTTCCAGTCCTCATATGCTCCGCATCGCGAGGAAAGAAAATGGCGTCTGCGAAAAATATTTCAAATGGGTGAGGCGCGCACACGAGCAAATGTCCCGGATGTGAATAGGTTGTTTGCAATCACGTGATTCTGACGACGCGCGAAATGCAGCGGGAGGGCAGGAAGTGATTTTTCTCTATCCACAAGTTTCCGGGGGGCGCTGTCACTACCCGATCCGTACCTGAAACACGATTTGTACTGCGCATGTGCGGAAACGCAAGACGTCTTCTAGTGATATGGATTCTTTTGCATTTTACACACAGCTTTAAAGGTTTCTCTTAAAAGGAGAAATTCCTGACAGTTCTACCAATCGTCGGAAGGTGAGACGGGTGTCTCCAAATTTTATCATCAAAGGTAAGTATAAGTATGAGACATTTTATAATAAAAAAGATAATTGACTGTCTGGTACAGCCTGGGCCATGTACTTTTTTTAAATTACAAATGTTGTTTAAAATATCAAGCTACGTTATTGTGTGTGTTCAGCTCCTATATTTTGATATTAATATAGAGTGACAGTAATCCCTTACGAAAAGTAACCATGGTTTTATTGTAGTAAAAGTGTAAGTGTAGTAACCATGTCTTTTTATACTAAATAAAAATATGGTTAAACTGTAGTTAGTGTATATATAGTACAGTATAGTTACTAAGGTTCATGTGTGGTTAATTATGGTTAATTTGTGGTTACAATGGTTTAACTATAGTAACCATGTTTTTTTTTTGTTTGTTTTATTTGTAGTAAAACTGTGGTTAGTTTTCGTAATGTAGTTTAATCTGTCAGATATCAGGTAGTAATTTGATCTTTTTCTTTTTACTTTGAATTACAACATCTGACTTTTTCTTTTTTCCTGTTAAAATAGATGACAGACTCTTCTATGTTGGCCCCAGTAGGCAGTACATGAGGCTAGTTGTCCTGTCAGAGGAGGACAAGAGGTCTGTTCTTACGGAGTGCCACAATAACCCTGGGACGGGAAATCACTGTGGCGTCAGAGGCACTCAAAATAGGGTTATTGCCACTTACTACTGGCCTACAATCATCCAGGATGTGAAAGAATGGGTAATGTACTACAACAGTGGTTCTCAAACTTTTTATACCAAGAACCACCTCAGAAGATATTTGGCTCTCCAACATTAAAATACAGTAGGCCTAACTATTCAACCATCCCTCTGCACAGTTAAAAAATGAGACAGTTTTTTTCTTGATTAGAATATTTGTTGTTGCCAGCCACTTTAACATTGTAAATACAGTTTGAACATTAACACTGCATAGTGCTTACAAGCAGGTAAATAAAAAAAAACTTAAATAAAGGTTAAATTAAAATGTGTTTTGGTCCTAAAAGTTAAATAAAAACCGGACTGTACATAAATGTTAAAAAAAAAAAAAACTTTACTCAAATAAAGATTAAATGTATTCTGCCCTACAAAGGCAAAAGACCTTGCTAGAGTGTGAATCTGAGAAAAATTAATTATAGGTAGGAAATTTGGCAAATAAATGTTTTAGTAATGAAAATTATTTACATTAAAAAATTGTGAGCTCAAACTTGATTTTTACCCCTATGTTTAAGTTACTGTACTCTGCCTTTGCAGTGTCTGCAAAAAGTGAGCAGTCACACCAAGGCAAAAGGCAGTAATTTCCTTTGCATACCACTAGAGGGAGCCTGAGTACCAATACTTTGCTATGCTCAGTAACGTAAGAGAATGCTAGACATGGCATAATTGCATTTATATTGACTTGAATTAAATAGCCGAACCTAAAAGAACGACTTGTGGATTGATGTGAATGCCAGCAAGCAGGAATGGTCAGAATGCTTGTGGATTGATTTTATTGGTTACAAGAAAAGGTAAGATATGGATTTAATTGCAAACTGTTAGTAGCCTACTGATTTTATAATTGATCATGCTACATGCTACGACATTCGATTCCAACTAGAAGCGGCAGCCTGCTGAATAATCTGCATTATAACAAGGAAAAAACAAAACAAACAAAAAAAATCTTTAAAGATTGTTCATGATTACATGATGTTGCCAAAATATCTCTTTACAGTGCGTTACTATATGGAGCTGTTTGGCCGATCGCTATCTATCTAATTCATTTGTCTAATGCTTCAGTGACAGATCAGATGTATGAAAGTATGCAAGTTACTCCGTTATTAAAACACAGCAGACTTTAATGGACAGTAAAACAAAAGGAAAAACACTGTATAACTCCAAGCTGGCACCGTAACTTCATATTGGTGCACTGCGAAACAAAGGAATAATGCCGTAACTCTATTTGAGTGTTCCAAACAAAGTGAAAGAGTGGTAACTGGTGCTTACGGTGGTTTCTTCAGGGGGTTTTTAAAGTTACGGTTAAGACAATCAATTATTTTCTCAGAAAAACAACTAAATTGACTCAAGATACTTATACACATGATAAAAGATGTCTTGAATGTGCCAAAAATATCAATAACTCATTTTTGACCAAAATCGACGTTACAGTCTTTTGCCTTCGCCACGGCAGTATTGTGTTTTGACATTAATTTATATTTAATTTAGTGGGACTCACAGCACACTTGTACTACAATATAA
The DNA here is from genome assembly GCA_036247105.1 of Cirrhinus mrigala. NCBI lineage: Eukaryota > Metazoa > Chordata > Actinopteri > Cypriniformes > Cyprinidae > Cirrhinus > Cirrhinus mrigala. Next base: position 450,157 of record CM070026.1, read on the forward strand.
GTATCTTAACTTACTGTATCTACTTTTGTCACCTCTGATCGTTAGATACCTTCTTGAATTAGAAGTTATATTTATTGTCATCACCAGCTTGTATCAACTGAATATTTTTCTGGACATTTTGTGTTGCCTTTTAGGTCAGATCCTGTCACCGCTGCCAGTTAAATGACCCCATCAAGACAGTTGTGCCAGTCCTGCATTCCATCAACGTACAGCTTACAATGTTTTAGCAAACTGATAAGACTCCACAAGCTAGTATCAATCTTGTGTACAGTTTTACCAGCATTTGGTTGATGCTAATTTTGTGCCATGCAGGTAAAAGAACCTTGGGAGGTGCTTGGTTTGGATTTGATTGGACCGCTGCCAGAAACAGCGCGCAACAAGAAGTTTATCCTTACAATGACTGATCTGTACACCAAGTGGGTGATTGCAGAACCTATGCAATCTAAGACAGCAGCTGAGGTGTCTGCAGTTATAACCACAAAGTTATACATGTTCGGCATGGTTAGGAAAATCATTACAGACCAAGGGAAGGAGTTCGTCTGCAAGGTGAAGTTTTGTAAATGTTTAATTATGTTTTTCCCCCTACTCTTGTCTCAACATATGTGACCCTGGACCACAAAACCAGCTGTAGGTATCACAAGTATATTTGTAGCAATAGCCAACAATACATTGTATGGGTCAAAGTTATTGATTTTTCTTTTATGACAAATATCATTAGGATATTAAGTAGAGATCATGTTCCATAAGGGTATTTAGTAAATTTCGTACCATAAGTGTATCAAAAAATTTTTGATTAGTAATATACATTAAGAACTTAATTTGGACAATTTTAAAGTTAAGTCAATATTTAGATTTTTTTGTTTTGTTTTGTTTTTGCACCCTTAGATTCCAGATTTTCAAATGGTTAATAATATCATACATTATTAATTCTGCTTTCAGATGATGCATACGTAGATGATGTAAATTTTTCAATTTAAAAAATGTACCCCTATGACTGATTTTGTGGTCCAAGGTCCCATCTAAATAGTTGTCTATATTTACTCCAGTCTTGCAAATTTAACTTATGATCCCTCTGCAGCTCAATGACAGCATTTTTAGTATGCTGAAAATTAGGGATGCACCAATACCACTTTTTCCAGTACTCGCCCGATACCGATACTTTTATTTTTGGTACTTGCCGATTCCGAGTACCGATATTTTTTTAATTTAACCAGTAAATTTGTAAAATATTGGGTACAGAAACTAAAATAATATGTATAATGTTAGTTGGTTAACTTCTTTAATTAAATAGAGACAGTCAAACCAAAATGTATTCAGATACCTTTTCTCACATTATCAGACAATATTTTTCACATTATCACATTATCATCAACTGTGTCCTGCACCCACTAGTAAAAAAAATAAATAAATAAAATAAAAAAAAAAAAAAATAAATATCAAACATTAGGTGGTGTCTGAATAATTTTTGGTTTGACTATATATCCCTTAGTTATTTTTATTTTTACACTTAATTATGCCCATTAAAATGTGTTTTGTTACTTTCACTGTTTTTTTTTTTTTTTTTTGCTCTATGGTACATCTTTAATGTAATAGCATTAAACTGCTCCGCTGCAGCGGCTCAGTACTGCAATCACGCGTTTTGCTGTATGCAGGGAACCATTCGTCATGAATCTCATAACTCTGATATTTTCAGAAATATAAGTAGTGTTTTTTTCATCTGAAACTTGCTGCTATTTGGGCTATAATCTAAAGAGACTCAAATGCAGAAACACTCATGAAGCAAGCAAAACAAGCGCAACGCGCTCAAGTACAGGACAGCCTAGCGCATTTCACACAGACTGCTAGTTTCACTTTCGCCGTACAGTCGTGTAAGCTTAAGGTTTCACATAATCTATAATACCCCTATAAATTTTGTTTTATATTTACAAATTTGTTTTAATCCAAATGATGCGTGTGCTAAGTGAGCGAACATCAATAAAGATCACGCAACAAAAGTGCGCGCTCTCGCTCCTTCTCTTTGGCGCTCGCTCTCTCTCTGTCTCTCTGTCTCTCTCTCTCTCTCTGTCTCTCTGTCTCTCTCTCTCTCTCTCGTTAAATAACTTGTGCATTGCTTTACTCACTTGTTTTTACATATCCGACCGAACTACAAACTTTCCAGTGATGTCAAGGCGGGATCTTATCTCCACAAGCCCGCACATCTTCGCCTCCGCGTGCTCAATCCACTCTGCGTGCATCAGCTCGCGCGCACCAGCTATACAGGCGTTAATACTGAACGTTTAACATTATATTACTTGCATACATGTACTTCGTAGACATTCTTAATCTCTAATGACTCCATTCTGCTGTCTGTTGTTCTGTTGTCAGTGTTTCTTTGCCTGAATACGCACTTGTCACATGCTGTGTGGTATCAGCGTTTGGTATCGGGGCATTTTAACAAGTACGAGTACGAGTACAGGAGCTCAGTATCGGGCCCGATACCGATACCAGTATCGGTGCATCCCTACTGAAAATCAAACATCCCGTCTCCAGTGCTTACCATCCTCAAACCAATGGGCTGGTAACTCTTTGGATACCAGTTCAGTAAGTAAAGATTGTGGCCTTATGGTTATTCATCAACTTTATTAATGTATTGATATGTACAGGACGAACCAACAAATCAGAATATCAAGCGTACTCTCAAGAAGTATGTGAACGACAACCACAATGACTGGGACCTCCACCTTCCTGCTGTGGTGTATGGAATCAACACTGCAAAGCAGGTTTTGTCTTAACATGCTTACTTATTATATTTATAATATCTATAGTCAGTTGTCAATGGTAAAACTGAATTGGTGAATTAATTTAATGTAAAGAGTGGAGTTTTTCCCTTTAATACAAACACATCAGTTAATGGGACGCTTCCTATGTGATCAGTACTCCACTAGACACAGTCCCTACTTCCTCCTCTTCCGTCGACACCCACGTCTGCCATAGGTCATGAATGCCTGTCCCATGGGAGATGATTTTGAAGTTGCTGACCCTGAAGATGACATTGACGCCAGAGTCAATATGACTTCTCAATGAAACGGTTTGTATAATAATAATAAATGTAAGTGAAGTAGTGAATCAGAATTATACCTAGGCATAGGCTGATCTATGTATTTTTTTTGTATGTTTTGCTTTATCGCTCTCTAGTTATAGAAGCAATTGAACCTTCATGTGAAGTCACTGTCCCTCAGTCATTGTTACATTGTAATGATTAAACCTTGTTCCTTCTTATTGTTCTATCTTGGCCGGACTGAAACTCCATTGATTTGTTGGTTTTAAAAAATCCCATCAAGAGAACAGAGAGTTCTGTATGGGTTTTCAATGAGTTTTAATTATGGGTACTGCTCTTTATTTGTAGGTTCTTCACGACATAAACAAAGCACAGAGCATGCAACAAAAGACATTCCAAAATCAATCAAACGCAAGTTTGTGCGAGTATGTTCAGTTCAGGCCAGAGATGATGTTCTGCTCTCACGGGATCCCAAGAGACAACGAACAGGAGACGCATTTACAAGTCAGCACCAAGGACCATATACTGTTGCCAGTATCTCTTCCAAGGGGGTTGCCACTATTGTGAAAGGGTCAACTTGTCAGAAGGTCAATGTGTCAAGACTGAGGACATACTACAGATTGAAAAGTAAGTGTTTGATAAAATCTGTATAGAACAGTTTGAAATTAAATGCTAGATTCAGAAATATTGCATTTTTTTTAAATTTTGTAATTCCTGTTGTTATTAATGGTCTACATGTACGTAGTCCATTAACAATCTGAAGAAAATTTTGGTTTGTATGTGAGGACCAAATGTCCACATACTTTTCTCAGGAATTACGTGAGTGTAAATTGTAATGTTCTGCGAATCTTTATGATTGACAGTGATGACTAGCAATGGTTGAAACAAAACGTCTGAGAAGCTAATGTCAAAACAGCATTAAGTGATTCAGAGTAAATTCAGAGTAACAAAACTACAGCAGCAAAAAGTATGTGTTGGCCGAATATATTGAGTAGCTTCTACAGTTAAAGATAAAACTTTTAAAATGTAGTTTTGTAGTATTTAATCGTATACCATTAATAAAGAACTTAATCTGATGTTAACTAGTTAAGGATTTCAATAAAAAAAGGATATTCATTTATTTTATAAAAAAAACATGAGACTTTGTGATTTCCTGCACTTGCTATAGGCTTACTTAACTACAGTAAAATACTGAAAATTCTTATAATAGTGTGTGTATTTATTTATTTATTTATTTGGATCCCCATTAGCCACTACCAAAGTAGTGGCTATTCTTCCTGGGGTCCATCATACACACAACAAAATTACATTAATCCATAACAACCAAAACCACTACAAAAACATAAAAACCCAGAATGCATACATAGCATCAAAATCAACAATCCACTCAGTACTGTGCCATTAAATATTTCTTCAACAATTTTTTAAACCTCATTTTACTTATTGAAACACATGTAATGTCCGATGGCAATTCATTCCATGTTTTCATTCCTCTATACATTACAGTCCGTTGCTTTGCATTCGTTTTTGAAACTGGAAGCAAGAAATATCCTTTTGATGCATACCTGGTGTTAAAATTATGACTAGCATTACTATACAAAAGTTGACAGTATAACACACTTGGAACTTGTGATACAGAAATATTTCTTATAAAACACAGCAGAGAAACAATTACCCTATCCTTCACCATTAACCAACCTAAAGTTGTATGCATTTTCATAATATTAACCCTTCTATTGCAGTGCAAAATTAATCGTGCAGCTCTGTTCTGAACTATCTGTAATTTTTCTAAGTCTTTATTTGATGCACTCGACCATACCACTGGAGAATAATCTTGATAAGTAAGAACCATTGCCTGCACAATTTTAGAGATACAATTCTGTGGCAAAAATTTTACACATCTCTTAATAACTGATAAACCTCTTCCCATAACAATTACCATATTATCGATCTGTTTTGACCACTTTAACCTACTATCAAGAATAACTCCAAGAAGCCTGATTTCCTCTACTTGTTCAATAGGCACGCTCTTTACAGACAACTTTAATTGTGGTTTACATTTAAGTTTAAAATTTGATCCAAACACAATACTTTTCATCTTAGTCAAATTTAAAACCATCTTATTATTCCGTACCCAATTTACCACTAATTGTAACTCCTCATCTAAGTCAGCAGATAATTTTTCAATTGATGTCGCCGGCAGATATAATGTTGTATCATCTGCATACATAACTGCCCTTGCATGCTTTAAAACCAAAGGAAGATCATTGGTAAAAATAGAGAATAACAATGGTCCTAGACAACTTCCTTGAGGCACACCACATAGCAACTCTTTTACTTTCGAAAAACTTCCATTATAAAATACACATTGCCTCCTACTAGTCAGATAACTTTTAAACCAATGCACTGTGTGAGAAGTAAATTTATACCATTTCAATTTTTCCAGCAATAATTTATGGTCCAGTATATCAAAAGCAGAGCTAAAATCCAACAATACTGTTCCTACTAAATTACTATCATCAATCTGTACTAAACAATCATCAATTATCTGTGTTAATGCTGTTCCTGTTGAATGTCCTACTCGATATGCATGTTGAAAATCAGGAAATAAACTATTTTCCTTAAAGAATAATTGAATTTGTTCACAGACTATCGTTTCAAACACTTTACTAAGAACTGGCAATAAACTTATTGGTCGACTATTAGCACCACTAAAACTCAGTGCTGCATTTGTCTGTAAAGGAATGACCTTTGCTTCTTTCCAAGCTAAAGGGAAAATCCCTTCTTTAATACTCACATTAAAAATGTGGCAAACTGGTCCAGCCAAACAACTGGCTACTAATTTTACAAGACGACCATCCAAGTTATCCATTCCCGATGGTTTATCTATATTTATCATTAATAATTTTTGTTCCACTTGCTGTACAGTTAGTTCATTCAATTCAAAACCTAGGGTTGGGTTATCACTTATCATATTTTCAATTTGCTTTTCACTTGATATAAAATGATCAGTTAACATTTCTTCTCTAAGCTTATTCACTTTATTTATAAAAAAAAATCATTAAAACAATTGGCAATTTCCTCTGATTTTGGTTAAGAATAAATCCCCTGCCTCAATAAAAAAAGGAATTTGACCTAATTTCCTACCCACTATTTTATTAATAGTCTTCCACAATTTTTTTCCATCATATTTATCATCACTTATTTTTACTTTATAAAATGTCCTTTTCTTTTTTTCTATTAATCTTAGTCACTTGATTACGCAATTTACAATAGACTTCCCAATCCTGTTTATTCCCAGTTCTATTTGCTATACCCTTTGCCACATCTCTTTCTACCATTTTGGTCTTCAATTCATTATCAATCCATGGTGCCCTAATATTCTTCACTGTATGTTTTTTCATAGGCGCATGTTTATCCACCAAAGAATAAAATAATCTTTCAAAAGCTGCCAATGCATCATCAGGATGACCTTCCTTATAAACATCAGCCCAACATATATTGTTTACATCATTGCAAAATAAGTCCTGACAAAATTTCCTATATGATCTTTTATAAATTACTTTTGGTCTTCCTTTAGGGACCTTTGTTTTTCTAGTGATCGCTATTATATTATGATCACTACACCCAATAGGAACAGATACACCCTTAGAGCACATTTCCACAGCATTTGTATAAATATGGTCTATACAAGTAGATGTTCTCTCACCAAAACTATTTACATGAATTCTTGTTGGTTGATCAATAACTTGTGTTAAATTACATGCATTAATTACATTTACCACTTTAGTCTTTAGGGAACAAACCTGAGACATCCAATTAATATTCAAGTCACCCATCAAGTAAATTTCATTTCCAGTATCACATACATTATCAATCATATCACACAATTCATTTAAATAACAACTATTTGCACATGGTGGTCTATAACAACAACCAACAAATAATGATTTGACAAATGGTAACTGTACTTGTAACCACAGAGCCTCTACATCTACAGGCATTAAATCTTGCCTTATCTTTACTGGAATATAATTTTGAATGTATATGGCAACACCTCCACCATATTTATTTCTATCTTTCCTATAAATATTATAACCATTTATATTTACTAGATCATCTGATAATGTTTGATCAAGATGTGTCTCAGTTACTGCTAAAACATGAATATTATTTGTAATCAAAACATCAGATATTTCATCAAGTTTATTCCGAAGGCTACAAATATTAATGTGAGCTAATTTTAATCCTTTCCTTGGTAACTTTGTTAGTACTGACATAATTTATAAAAAAAGAAACAAACAAAAAAAGAAAATTCTTAATTTCATCCAAAAGCCAAAAGTCTACTTCGCTAACTTAAGGAGGCCATGGGTCTACTTTGACTTGGAAGTCTTCCTCGCTTTCTCATTGCTATCATTTTTAACTTGTTTTGCTGGATATGTGATTAATTTATCATAACGAAGATAAGCTATCTCTCCCCTCTCTCTTGCAGCTTTCAGTTCTGGCATAAGCTCTTTCCTCCTTAAACGCACATGTTCCGGGAAATCTTCATTCAAATATATATTTGTTCCTTTGAGGTATTTCGCTCTCTCCAGCACTTATATATATATATATATATATATATATATATATATATGTATGTGTGTGTTTATATATATATATATATATATATTAGGGATGCACCGGCCCGATACTGAGCTCCTGTACTCGTACTCGTTAAAATGCCCCGATACCAAACGCCGATACCACACAGCATGTGACAAGTGCGAGCTGATGCACGCAGAGTGGATTGAGCACGCGGAGGCGAAGATGTGCGGGCTTGTGGAGATAAGATCCCGCCTTGACATCACTGGAAAGTTTGTAGTTCGGTCGGATATGTAAAAACAAGTGAGTAAAGCAATGCACAAGTTATTTAACGAGAGAGAGAGAGAGAGACAGAGAGACAGAGAGAGAGAGAGAGACAGAGAGACAGAGAGAGAGCGAGCGCCAAAGAGAAGGAGCGAGAGCGCGCACTTTTGTTGCGTGATCTTTATTGATGTTCGCTCACTTAGCACACGCATCATTTGGATTAAAACAAATTTGTAAATATAAAACAAAATTTATAGGGGTATTGACTATAAAAGATTATGAAAAAGATTATAAAAGAAGATGTTTTGCTTGCTTCATGAGTGTTTCTGCATTTGAGTCTCTTTAGATTATAGCCCAAATAGCAGCAAGTTTCAGATGAAAAAAACGCTACTTATATTTCTGAAAATATCAGAGTTATGAGATTCATGACGAATGGTTCCCTGCATACAGCAAAACGCGTGATTGCAGTACTGAGCCGCTGCAGCGGAGCAGTTTAATGCTATTACATTAAAGATGTACCATAGAGCAAAAAATAATAATAATAATATAATAAAATAAAAAAAAATAAAAAAAGAATTGAACAGTGAAAGTAACAAAACACATTTTAATGGGCATAATTAAGTGTAAAAATAAAAATAACTAAGGGATATATAGTCAAACCAAAAATTATTCAGACACCACCTAATGTTTGATATTTTTTTTTTTATTTATTTATTTTTTTTACTAGTGGGTGCAGGACACAGTTGATGATAATGTGATAATGTGAAAAATATTGTCTGATAATGTGAGAAAAGGTATCTGAATAAATTTTGGTTTGACTGTTTCTAATTAATTAAAGAAGTTAACCAACTAACATTATACATATTATTTTAGTTTCTGTACCCAATATTTTACAAATTTACTGGTTAAATTAAAAAAATATCGGTATCGGTACTCGGAATCGGCAAGTACCAAAAATAAAAGTATCGGTATCGGGCGAGTACTGGAAAAAGTGGTATCGGTGCATCCCTAATATATATATATATATATATATATATATATATATGTATATATAAAATAATAATATATATATATATATATATATATATATATATATATATATATATATATATATATATATATATATATATTATTAATTTTTATTTTTTATTTTTTATTTTTTTTTAAATGAATCCTAAAACAAGAAGTAAAAAAAAAAACCTAGGCAGTTGAAATGACAACTGAGCTAATGAGTAATCATCTTCTGTCATTTCCTGGATATAATGCTAATTTCATGTCATTTTCATCTTTAAAAGTCTTAAGTTTTTTGGGAGACACATTTTTGGCATTTTTTTAATGACATCTTCATGAATGAAAAGTGAATCTTTCAAGTAAATTTCAAGAACAAGAACGAGGAAGGAGAGGTTTCTGTGAGGCTCTGCCTAAGAGTTTCTACCTGTATAACATGACATCAAATTACGTAATACTGGAATTTTTTGATCTGGCTTATCTATATGCGGAAGTTCTAAAGAACGCCTTGTGCATGTGATATTTGTGTATCATCAGGTGAAAGGATGTTTCTCCAGGACCACTGCTACTCAACATTCAAATGGCAGGTAGAGCATCCATACGCTTGTTCAGGTGCAAGATGGGAGAAGGATTTGGGCCCTATTCAAGATGGACTGGTAAGTATTGTGTGTGTGTTTTGTTTTGTTTTGTTTTTGTGACACTTTGCTTGTTTAAATGATAATCATTAATTAATCTGTTAAACATTCTTTATTTTTAGTTAAAGTATGTGTTGGACAAAAATCAGCCATCAGAAGAACTGATCATTAAGCAAGGCCAAATTTGCCTCACACGAGAAGACTTCTGGAGCCTGGGTTTAAGCCAGTGCATGGAATCTAATGTGTGTATGTTTAGTGTCTTAACCTTTTAACTGTCACCCATCCCCTCAGTGGGACGGCTAAGTTTACTTCACCATATTAGAAATAAACCCTAATTTAATCATGACAAACTAGCGTCGGAATGGTCTAAGACAGGCCTGGGCAAACTCGGTCCTGGAGGGCCCTGCAGAGTTTAGCTCCAACCCTGATGAAACTCACCTGTTTGTATCTTTCTAGTAAACCTGAAAACACTGATTAGCTTGTTCAGGTTGATTTCTTTCCATAAAATACTTCAAATTGGATTTTTATGGTTACTGCCATTAGAGGGTCTTATAGCAGCGGTTCCTGATCCCAGTCCGCGCACCCCCCCCCAACAATTCATGGATTTCCACTGCACCGCTGCCTGCAGCGTCTTTACAAACAGACAAATCTTACTAGAGAAGTGTGAAGTGTGACATAATATACCTCTGTAAATGAATGCGATTACGTGAATTTTAATTCACGTCTTGCACACTCTAATGGAACATATATCTGGAATCATGGCGAAATATCTGGTGATGTCCACTTCGCAGGGCGCTTATGGTCCAACAGAACAAACGTGCTATGTCATAAGAGATACGTAAGAAATATGCAGAGCAGGGGGCGAGAGGACTGGGATTTGGAACAGCTGGCCTATAGGATCCTATGGAGATTCTTAACTGAGTAAAACTAAGTGAAACATGTGAACTTAAATTGGAAGCTTGAATTTGTTTTTTGTTTTTTTTTGCAGTCAAATTTAATATATATTTGCAATTTGAATCTTATCATACGTATATTCATACAATTTCATAAATATGTAATAAATATATATTTAAAAATATAAATATCACCACAGCACTCAATTTTACCTGTTAAGTCAACAAAAGACAAAGTGACCGTGTGTATGTTTTTATTTGTGTGTGTGGGTATGTGACCTTCATTCATTCAAACTGACCTGTGAGGGACGGATTTGTAACTTTTTTTAATATACATGTTTAAACAAGCTAGCATTTGTTTTCAAAACTAACTGTGGATGCACCTTTTCCAGTGTTTTCCTCAACAGTGTGCAGGGAATTCCTGTGGCATCTACATGCTGATGGTAAGAATGTTTGATTTGTCAAAGCTGTTAAATAATAAAATCAAAGTCTTACAGTGTTATTTGTATTTCACAGTATGCTCTCAGTACCTGTACATCCTGCCCATTAACATTCACAGAGGTAAGAGAGATTTTCACACAAGTATACCATAAAACTACTGTTATGTGTAATTTTGTGTGTGTGTTTTGCACTCTTTTAGGAAGATGTGCCATTGATTCGCCAGTGGTGGTGCATTCAGTTGATGGAGAGGTTTTGCCTAGAAGGGTATGACAGACTCTACAGATAAAATGTCAGTATCTCACCTGTATTAAGTCACTGTTGGCAAGATGATACTAGAAAGGTGTTATACAAATGTGACCCTGGACCACAAAACCAGTCTTAAATTGCTGGGGTATATTTGTAGCAATAGCCAAGAATACATTGTATGGGTCAAAATTATAGATTTTTCTTTTATGGCAAAAATCATTAGGAAATTAAGTAAAGATCATGTTCCATTAAGATTTTTGTAAAATCCCTACTGTAAATATATCAAAACTTAATTTTTGACTAGTAATATACATTGTTAAGAACTTTATTTGGACAACTTTAAAGGTGATTTATTTATTTTTTTTACCCTCAGATCCCAGATATTAAAATAGTTGTATCTCGACCAAATATTGTCATATCCTAACAAACCATACATCAATGAAAAGCGTATTTATTCAGCTTTCAGATGATGTATAAATCTCAATTTTGAAAAAATGGTCACAAATAGAGTGTATACATTTACATCAGTGATGGGGACTCGAGTTTGAGACTCGGACTCGAGTGTGACTTAAGTCGCACACACAGTGACTTCAGACTCGACTTGAGACTATTCCTCGAAAGACTTCAGACTCGACTCGGACTCGAGCTGCGGGACTCGTGAACAATGTTTATTTTTAGGAAACAACTGATGAGCTCGCTGTTATTCCCCTCCCTCCGTTACCTATGTAACACCTGACGTGTATCTGCTGCGCGCGGGCGCGGCCACACATTTTTTTATTTTTTATTTCATTTTAGGCGCGGCCACCACACATAAGAGGACAACGAACAAAAAACGAGCATCATGTGCGACTGACCCGATCAGCATATTTGTGTTTGTGCTCAGGGGAGATTTAAAGGTTTCTACGTGTTTTTGCAACGTTCAGTAATGTATCACATACATTTTACGAATCCTTTAATAAAGTGTAGAGTGTGTGTAGAGTGTAGAGTGTTACATAGAGAGAGTGTAAATAAGAGACTGATTAGTGACAGTATAGACAGCGTCGTTGATTATAATAGAGCTTTGTGATATCGCGAACTAAGCTTTTACTAATTTTAAGGGAGTTTGTAAATGAGATACTGATTTAATACAGCAGTTAAATAAACAAGATGTTATTATTAAGTGACTTACATTGTCTGACTAGAACACTATTGCCTGATTTTGCTCTATTTCGTCGTCAAAAGTAGTCTGAAACAAGTCACAACTGAGCCGCTGCGCATCTCCATTCAAACACAGCGGTGTTTCGTTTCTGAATGAACTCGTTTTTAAAACGAATCTAGTGAAATGATTCAATTTCCCATTCATAAAGACAGTCACTCTTTATTCCTAAATGAAGCAGCAGTTCGAACTAATCGAATGAATGATATGATTCAGTAATTAAATCAGTCTCTTGCCGCCACCTGCTGGCAGTTATTTAAATCATTTAACATTAACTTAAAAGTAAAGCATTCTTGGTGTTTTTGTCATGTTGCAATAGCCTGTTTACACTGATTATATACCAAAATCAAAGCTGATACTGTATGCTAATAGATAAAGGGGTCATTATAACATATTACATGCTTTGAATTCCTTATATATAGCTATGCAGTGTTGGATGGGTCGCTGTACGTGATGCAACACTTATTATAACCAGAGACTTAATATAATAAAGAGACTTGAGACTTGACTTGGACTCTAGCTCAGATACTTGTGAGCATCTCTGATTTACATATTTTACTAAGGCATGGACAGAGATTTGCTCACTGGACAGAAGACGCATCCCAGCTCCTTCAGGGAACCCTTGAGCCTGTTTATAGAGTGTCAAAATCCACCACCAGACAGTCAACCAGCAGAAGAGTTGTGGCTGAAGAGGACACTGATAAAGTAAATGATTTTAGTGGTCATATATCAAGCGGTTGCAATGCAAGCTGGATAAATAGTTTAATTTGTTTGTGCCATTATTTATATTATATTATATTGTTCACCAGTATAACACTCTTCACCAGGTGCAACAGCCAACCATTGTAAGAGACCTTCATAAAGCTTGGTACTGGGTAAACGATCACAGAGACTTATTCTGTGGAGAGGTGACAGAGCCTGCTTTTCTACAGATGAACAGTGAAGATTAACAAAATGCGCTCAGGAAGGCCCAGGGAGTGAATTCCCTGAGGCAAAGGATGCCTTTTTGTTTATATTTCAGTCTCAATGTGACATGGAAACATTTTTGTCATACTGTGTCGATGAACAAGGCTTGAAGGTCAATGCCATGTTCCTCAGTCAGAAATTGTAGTAGACGAATGAGTGGGTGAGAAAGAAAGACTTAGGGAGGGAGGGAAGGAATGAATTAATGAAGAATGGAAGCAGTGAATTCATTGAGTAAATAAATGAATATTGTTTTTTTGTTTTTTTCAGATGACATTTGTTAAAGTATGCTGAAATAAGTAGAACAGTTAAGTAGAACATGAATGAAGGATGGAAGGAATTAATTCATTTATGAATTAATAAATTGAATGAATAAATAAGTATCTTGTGTGTTTCCTAAATGCAGACATTTTTGTAAAGCAAGCTGAATTAAGTAGAACATATCTTTAGAAAACTAAAACATTTATATACACATCTGGATTACCCAAATGGGTCTGGCAAATGTAAACTTTAAATTTTATTTATATATTCAATTTTATACAATCAATTGTATTGTGCCAATTTAATAAATTACTCAATTTAATCAATATAATTGAATTGATATACTTTACCAAAAAAACGTGTATTTATATCATTAATTATACTATTATTAAGGTTAATTAGTATTAAGACAACAGTATTTTATATATATATATTTTTTTTTTTTTTCTACATTATTTGTTTTATCATTATTTTGTTTTTATTTAGTATTGTATTTTAATTTATTTTATTATTTATTCATTTTATGTTTAACTAACACTTTTTTTTGTTGTTTAAAATACACTTAATCCCTCGCAATAGATTGTTTTAGTCACTGTTACAATTGTCACTGTACCTTAATTTGTTTTGTAAAGTCAGCTGCTGTTTGCAAAATGTTAATTATATATATAAAAATATATATAAATACGCAGAACTGCCGTAAAGTGTTTCGTCATACTCCAGACCGGAAGTTGACGCATTTCCGCACATGCGCAGTACAAATCGTGTTTCCGGTACGGATCGGGTAGTGACAGGTGCTACTGTAAAAAAAGAACGTGGGTATGACTTCCGGTGAGGCGGCGGACGTAGTATACGAATGGTATTTTGTGTGCTAATTAGCGAAGAGGCTAAGCGTTTTTTAGACTATTGTTTACTTTGTAAAGATGCGCACTTTTATGAGAGATGTCATTCCGTTCTTATGGACAACATATGCTTTTCAAATTTGTTCCCACATCATTAGCAAGTTTGGATCGCTAATGACTGTCAACTAGTGACATGACATTTGATCCGAGACATCAGAGCTTGTGTTAAAGGGCCTCGATTCGAGGCTTGTTAACGTAGAAATCCCTTTCTGTCCAGTCATGTGCGCGATTCACTTTGCGTGTCCTAATCCTCGACCCCCAGATCTAGTACATTTTCATTAGGACCTTTTTAAAAATTACATTTTGAAATACCCAGTCATACAAGTAATATGAAGAATACAAATTATTTCAGGAAAATTAAATATATGCCATATGCAATTAATATATGCGTACTCTTCTATTACATCATATTGATATCCGTACTGGCATTTAATGGCACTGTTCAATGGGTAAATTAATTTATCAGAGTCAGAAATTTAACAAACACAGAGACGGTTAGGCTTTTATTTGTGCATATAACATGGATCGATCTATGGAAATTGTGGTGAATGCTTCTTCCGACAGAGCTTCACATGCTTTTGGCTGCTTTATTTTTTTACTAACCACCAGATCGCGCTGTTTTCGTTTTGAATCTTTTCCCGAAACAGTCAGAGGAAAGTCTCGGTGTTTCACGAGGCTTCATTTGCCCGTCACTCCTGTCAACTGTTGAATAAATGAGTGTCACGTCTCGGTTGTTTACTTTGAACCGGAAGACGCTCCCACTTTTGACGCAAGGCCTCGTGGGGCGTAGGAAACTTGTGGATAGGAATCAATAGCAGAATCTCAAAATGACTGGGGGGCGGTGCGAAGATGGCGGGTTGAGCAGCCGCGTTTTTCAAAGCTTGTGACAGTTGTTCCCTAAAGTTAGTTTAAAGTGAGTAATTCCCACCGTTTTACACTAAGATGTCATCACAAAAACTAATTAAACCTGCCATACTAAAATTAGACCCCAGAGGCAAAGATTCCTCGCCCAAGGGTCAAACGAAAACAGAGTCACAAAAAATGGAGCACGATTATGCAATGGAGATTGTTGTGCGAAGTAAACGAGAACGGGGAAATGGCTCCCTTCCTTCAACGCCAAGCAAGAATTCGAAAAGAGGGCTAAACCAAATACTGATGGTGAGAAGTCGGAAATCTCCAATGAAACTATCTTGGAGGCGATTCTAAATTTTGGAAAGGAGAGTGGATGAGAAGCTGGCGGATTTAAGTGAACAATCGAAACAAAGCAGAGCCTTGATTGCAAGCTTAACGAAAGCGATTCATTTCAACACAGAAAAGATGAAGGAGTGCAAAAAAAGAGTCAAGGATTTGGAGATACAAAATGATAATCTCCGCAAGGAGAACTGTGATCTTAAGAAGAGGATTCGAGAACAGGAAAGATAAAGAATGAGGTGGTGCCTTCGTATCAAAGGTATAGAAGAGAGAAAAGATGAAGATATTCAATCCCGTGTCATCCAAACCCTTGGTGAGATTGCACCTGATTTGGAGTCAAAGATGGAAGAAGCTGTTGATATCGTTCATCGGCTGGGAAAAAGGATGGACAGTAGAAACCGGAACGTCATCGTGCTGTTTGCTCATCGTGCTGTATTGTTAAAGCCATATATATTACTTAATATATATGGCTTTAACAATACAGCTCAAAATCAGAAATTAGTAGAAGATATTTCTAATGTGATTATAGAAACTAAAGTACAGTACCCATCAGATAATGTTATAGTAGGAAGGAATAGGAGGCGCAGGGGCCCTCCAGGGCAGAGCAGGAGGCGCAGGGACCCTCCAGGTCAGAGCAGGAACCCGCGTCATTGACTGGGACCTGGGGAGAACAGGGACAGAGGAGGCAGACAGAATAAGGGGAGAAGCAGAGAGTTTGAGGATGAACGCCGCCTCCCTAGGAGGTTCCACAGCAGATGCTGACACCTCAGGAGGCATTGGCGCAGCTTCTCTGACTGGTGAGGCCTCTGGGGCTGACTCGTGGTTAGACGGGAGCTCTGGAGCAGGCTTGTGACCAGACGTGACCTCGGGAGCAGACTTGTGAACAGACGTGACCTCGGGAGCAGACTTGTGAACAGACGTGACCTCAGGAACAGATTTGTGAACAGACGAAACCTTTGGAGTGTAGTGTGCGGCCCACATAGTGAGAATGGTGATCGCCATCACACTCGTGGGGCACAGCTATGTCTTGGCTTGACTCATGGAGAACAACAGCTTTGGCTTGACTTGACTCTGTTGCTTGACCGGACTTGGAAGCTTGACTTGACCCTGGGGTAGCAGCCGCTACGTGAAGGAGCGCCATTTTAGCTGCCCATACAGCCATTAGGGGTGAATCCAGCACGTGGGCCATCATGACCACATGCGGCGTCCGAGTGCTGGCCGAGAGTTCTGGGATGGCGGCCATCTTGTGGCATGACTTGGAGACAGCGGCCATCTTGTGAACAGGTTTGGGGATGGTGGCCATCTTGTGAACAGGCTCTGGGAAGGCGGCCATCTTGTGAACAGGTTCTGGCATGATGCCCATCTTGACCGTACTTGGCTCAGGAAAGACGGCTGTAACTTGACATGAGACAAGGGTGACAGCTGTAATTTGACTTGACTTGGAAACTTGACTTGACTCAGGAAACACAGCTGCAATCTGACCTGACTTGGAAACTTGGCTTGACTCTGGTATGGCAGCTGTGACGTGATGGAGCTCTGTTGTAGATGGAGATGTAGTCCGGGGTGTAGTGCAGCAGTCTGTGTATAGTGACAGGGTGAGAGCGACGTCTGGCGGTGAGCGGACCGCAGGACACAGATTCGTAACAGGAATATGGTTCCAGATGAGTGGATGGACAGATGGCCTCCCAGACTTAATAAGCAGCGGCTAAATGTTACCATCGAACTTTTGAAAACAGAAAATAATTTACATGACATTTGGAGAGATTTAAATCCTGAAGTTGAACGTTTTTCCTGGTTTAAACCTAACGGAGAGAGCAAATCTAGAATAGATTTGGTTAGTGATAATACTGTCAAACATGTTTCTCAATCTTCAATTTTTAAGGCTCCACTAACGGATCATTGCTTTATAGATCTCGTTTTAGAACCCACTGTTAAGCAATTTAGAAACAAAGGTTATTGGAAGTTTAATGCTGGTCTTTTACAAAATGAAGAAAATAAAGAATTGATACGTAGTATAGAAATAAATGATTCTTTTGATTGTAATGTAAGTAAATGGGAATTTTTAAAATTTAAAATTAGGGATTTTTCCATAGGGGTCTCCAAGAAAATTATTAAAGAAAAAAGGGAGTTTGAAAGTACCCTAATTTATGAAGTAAGTCAGTGTTGTAATAAACCTGTTTTAAATAATGAGGAAAAAATAGGGTGATGGAGCTTCAGAATAAATTAGATAACCTTTATCTTGAGAGGGCCCGAGGGGCCTTTGTAAGGTCGCGGGCCAGGTGGATTGAGGAAGGCGAAAATAATTCTTCATACTTTAGTAGTTTAGAAAAAAATAGACAGCAAAGAAACTCCATTGATAGTTTAATGATTCAAGATGAAGAATGCAAAGGTTCTAGTAGAATTAAAAGAGGTTTTTTTATTTTATTCTAAATTATATTCTTCAGATTTTTCCTCAGATGAATCAGATCATTTTTTTTGATAAAATTCAAAACTATATTCCACATATTGAGAACTCTTTTAAAATGTTATGTGATTCAGATCTTAGAATTGAAGAATTGGACTCAGTTGTGATGAAGATGCCTTTAAACAAATCTCCAGGGACAGATGGGCTCACTAATAACTTTTTTAAATTTTTGGGGAGGGGATTTGAGGAATTTATTATTTAAAGCCCTAAAGGAATGTATTGAAAAGAAAGAGCTGATAGAAAGTATGAAGCAAGGCTAATTACACTGATTCCTAAGGCCAGTAAAGATGAAAGAGTTTTAGAAAACTTGAGGCCTATCACTTTACTCAAAACCGATTATAAACTTTTTTCTGGAGCCATTGCTGCTAGACTGAAAAAAGGCATTTCTACCATAATTAGCGAGACACAATCAGGTTTTTTGGAAGCAAGGTCAATTCACAACAATATTAGATTGGTTTTAGATTTACTGGATTATAGCGATGTGGTTCAGGGTAGTGGATTTCTTATTTTTTTTAGATTTCTATAAAGCATTTGATGCGGTGGAGCATCCATTTATTTTGAGAACATTGATGCATTTTGGGTTTGGAGCAAGATTTATAAATTTAATTGAAATGTTATATAATGGTATCAATAGCTCTGTAGCTCTAGGTCATGGAACTTGTACAAGATACAAAATTCATCAAGGCTGTGGTAGCTCTCCATTATTGTTTATAATGGTCACTGAGCTATTATCGATATTGATTAAAAATAATGATATTAAAGGGTTAACAGTGTTGAATAGGCAAATAATAATAAGTCAATTCGCAGATGACACTACATTGTTTTTAAAAAATGAACTACAAATTCCTCAAGCTCTATATTCTGTTAATCTGTTTTCTAAAGCTTCTGGGCTGCATCTGAATCTAAAGAAATGTGAAATGATAACTTTACATGAGTTTCCTCTGCAATCATTATTTAATATCCAAATTAAGAAGGAAGTGAAATATTTGGGGATTGTTATTTCTAAAGAGAGAGAAATAATGGAGAATAAAAACATATGGAATAACATAGATAAATGTAAATCAATATTGAATCGATGGCTGCAGAGGGATCTTTCAATCTTTGGGAGAGTTCTTTTGTCTAAAATGGATAGTTTGTCCAGACTCATCTACCCAGCCTTTTCTTTACCCATATCAACAAGAATGATTAAAGCAGTAAATAAGATGAATTTTAAATTTATCTGGAGGAATAAATGTCAATACATACGAAAGGACGATATGGTTAAAAAGCATGAAGATTGGGGGGGTAAATGCGATTGATTTTGACATTATGAATGGTGTACTGAAATTAAAATGGTTAAAATCATTCATTGGTAATGACCACTCTTTTTGGTTTATTATTCCCAGTGCAATTTTTAAGAAGCTGGGGGGAATACATTTCTTTTTATGTTGTGATTTTGAGTGTACTTCGTTACCAGTGAAACTTTCAAACTTCCATCAGCAGGTGATGCTTTATTGGAAATTATTGTTTAAGCACAACTTTACACCTCGTAACACTCCAGTTTGGAATAATAGATACATTAAGCTCGGCAGAAAGTCTGTTTACTTTGAGGAATGGAAATCCAAAGGGATTTGGGCTATTGCCCATTTTTTGGATGATAATGGAAATTTGTTACTGCATAGTGAGTTTTGCGAGAAATTCCAACTACAAGGTGCTGTTAATATTTATAATAGAATGATTAGAGCCATTCCAGTTGCGTTGAGATTAATGGTTAAAGAAGATATTGTTCTCACAAGCTTCCCAAGAATTGAAGCAGCTTTCCTTAGAAGGTTTTGATTTTTGTGAGGAAAAAATGCACCAATAAGATTATTAGAAATTGTATCTTACAGGCTTATTATCCAAACCCAATTAAAAGGGAATACATGCTTAAAGTTTTTGACATGCTTGAAATTAAAAAAATTTGAAAAATATGTCTTTCCCCCTTCCTCCAAAAGCTAAAGAGGTGAGCTTCAAGATTCTAAATGAGATTTACCCCACTAACGAATTTTTAAGATTGAAATTTAATTTTGATGTAAATAATTGTGTTTTTTGTGAAACCAGTATTGAAACTTTAGATCATGTTGTCTTTTTGTGTGATATGGTACAACCTTTTTGGAGAGAGTTGCAAAACTGGTTATGTACTAGGAATGTTGAATTTCCACCACTCGATGTGAAGGTAGTCAGGTTTGGTATTTTTCTTGAAAACAAAGACTTTGAATTTTTTATTAATGTCCTGTTATGTTTTGGAAAGTTTTTTATTCACAAGTGCAGATGGTTTAAATCTATACCTAACTTTATTCAGTGGCGGAATGAGGTAAAACTCTTATACAGATCTTTAAAATTTGTTAAGAATAAGAAAGCCCTTAAATTGATTTCTCTCCTGGATCTGTACAATTTATTGTAAAAGCCCTTTTTGTTGTATTTTACTTTTGTTATATTTTATGTTTTAGTTATCCTTTTTCTTTTGGTTTAGTTTTGTATATTTTGATGCTTTATTTTGTTCTATTTTTGGTTATGCTCAACCAAGGCTGAACAAGATTGGTTATTTTCTGGATTGTGACTATGTACCTTGTTTGGTTGTAAAGTGTTGCAATAAAAAAAAAAAAAAAAAAAAAAAAAAATCTCAAAATGACTGTGTTTTTAGTTGTTTATGGAAATCGGTCAAATCGAGAAATTTTATTTCATATCGTGTATGAACATTTGCTGTTCATAAGGAGGAAAAGGCAAGAAATTGACTGAAAAAAAATGGGAAAAGTGGCTTGTAAACCTGCGTCTGCGGTCAGGAGGAGAGTCAGATAATGCTTGTGTGTGCGAATGGTTAATAGAAGATTAATAATATTGACATATAAAGAAATATATAAATAGATAGTGAGAGTTCACTCAATGCAAAATGCAGCACGCACATACAATGCAAATAAGATATTATATTTGCAGTTGATTACAATTGAACCTTGTGAGACTGCGATAAATTGAAGTGTCACAGCTTTTTAGTGACTGTATGAAAGCGCTATTTGGTCGCTTTCTAGACTATGATCAATTCAGAATTTGAAAAAAAGTTTCGCTTTACGTGCTGCTAACAGGACCAGTGGCCAAAAACCCCGTACAGCAGTAATTTCAGGAGTGACATATATCCTGCATCCTCCATATTAATGTGGGAATTACTTTCGAAAGAGTTTGTTTGCTATCAGGCTTAGTTGCGTAGGTTATTTCCACCGCCTCGATGACAGAGGCAGCTGTTTCAATTTAGTTGAAAAATCACTCCTATTCATAACACATCCAACATATGTTGTGATTTTCTGTTTATACGTTTCTCTTGTGCAGTACAGACATTCCTCCATCTGATCTGTTCTGCTTTTTCAGTCACTCCTGAAAGTTTGCTGCATGTGCAGGGTTTTGTGGCTATTGGTCCTGTTAGCAGCACGTAAAGCGAAACTTTTATTCAAATTCCGAACTGATTATAGAAAGCGAGCAAATAGCGCTTCCATATAGTCACTAAAAATCTGTCACTCACTTCAATTTATTGAACTCTCACAATGTTCCGTTATAATCAATGATGCTCTCGGAACTAGAAATATAATATCTTAAATTGTGTCTACATGTGGTGTTTAGCATTAGGTGAATTCTCACTGTCTTAGCCTGTATCTATTTATATATTTTTATTAACCATTCGCACACACAAGCATTATCCGACTCTCCTCCTGACCACAGACAAGCCACTTTTTCCAGTGCTTTTCAGTCAATTTCTTACCTTTCCCCCCTTATGAACAGCAAATTTTCATACATGATAAAAGATATTTTGTGGTTTCTCGGTTTGACCGATTTGAGCATCCATAAACAATGCAAAACAGGCATGTTTGAGTTTCTGCTAGTGATTCCTATGGAGAAATATCACTTCCTGCCCTCCAGCTGCATTTCGTGCCACAGCAATGACGTCATGTGCAAACAACCTATTACGGCTAAATCCAACGGACCAAACAACGACCAATTTTCAACGTCCAAATGACGTCTGTTGCTGGGTGGGTAGCCATAACCTCTAATTTTGTTTGAGCTTCAACTAAGTTGTTACATAAGTGACTGTAGGGGGCTAAATAGAACCACTATTTAAAACATGACAAGCATGAGGCGGTCTATTAAATAGTTAGCCATAACCTCTGATTAATGATCAGACTGGAGGGTTTGCGGTCATGGGGCCCATGTAAATCGGCCGACATGAGGCACCCTGAGTGACATAGATTCCTAATGAAAGAGTAAATATAAAGTAAAGAGATAAACAGAATAAGCAAAAGTTAAAATAATAACAATTACAAATAGAGAAACAACCAATTCGTATGACAACCTAACTTCGAGGTCATAATAAAATGGAGTCCGATTAAATTTAACTTCAATTAAATAACTTTGCGCACTGGAAAGACCCAACACGCAAGAAACCTTCATCCACCATTGGATACCTTCATTGGGCC
This sequence comes from Cirrhinus mrigala, assembly GCA_036247105.1. Taxonomy (NCBI): domain Eukaryota; kingdom Metazoa; phylum Chordata; class Actinopteri; order Cypriniformes; family Cyprinidae; genus Cirrhinus; species Cirrhinus mrigala. The sequence goes on from CM070026.1 coordinate 472,716, forward strand.
AATTGCGTGGACCTTACATCAGTGACACATTTTTGTGTTTGTTTTGGATCATTGTCCTGATGGAATATCTAAACACGGGCCCATTATAAGACTTCTAACGTGGTAGTCAGGTTTAGATTTTTTTTTTTTTTTTTTATCTCTTAGTATTTGATAGAATCCATGATTTCATGTATCTAAACAAGATGTCCAGGATCTCTGGCAGAAAAATAGGCCCAGAACATCGAAGATTCAGCAGTTTATTTAAATGGGGTACTTTTTATCCCTGTTTGCACCAAACCCATCTTGAGTGTTTGCTGCCAAAAAGCTCTTTCTTTTTTTTTTTTTTAGTTTCATCTGACCATAGAAGCCAGTCCCGTTTGAAGTTCTAGTCAGATCTGACAACTAAATATGCTGGAGTTTGTTTTGATGAGCGAGCAGGATTTCTCTTGAAACCCTCCTCTTTTTTCCCTCCACTTTTTGGCCCCCAGACTCAACTAATCTCTGCAGTTCTCCAGCATTGATCCTTGGAGAGTCTTTGGCCTCTCAAAGGCCCAATCCCAATTCTATTTTCTACCCCTTCGCCCCTTCCCCTTGAAACGAAGTGGAAAGGTTAAAAATTTTCCCCTAAGAAATGGGACACCACTACTACACCTGTTATACGGCATCATACGTTGTCGCTAGCTCCTAACGTTACGTTAGAGGACATGCGCCGATGTTTATCACAAATTCCAAGATGTCGGCGTCAGTCATAGCAATTATGTGGATTGCAGCGATTTTTTTGCATTTGTCTTCAGCAAATCACGTGAGACGAAGGAGACGACGATATCTCCGCCACTTAAGTTTGCTGGTGGATCGCGCCGGGGTGTGTTTGATGACTGTTTTGTTGCATTTAACATAGCCAACTACACAGCTCGCTAACGGCTGTTAGCTTGACGTAAAAAAAAGAATGTTTTCATGTTTGTGTACCCCTTTACAGACATTTGTTAGATACATTTGAGTCCATTTATGTGTTTACTTTGTAGTATAAATCCTGAAAACATTTGAGTACAATACCTGAGTTGTTTGATCGTTATGTGGTAGTATATTGTTTTCATATGTTTGTACCCTTTTATGTGTTCACTTTACTCTGTGAATTATTTACGATCGTACATAGTAGCCTTTTGCAGATTAGCTTTTGTACTTTGTTTTGGGGCGATAAATGACATGTCATTCCAGTTCAGATTAATGATGTGAACTTCTATGTTACAGGCTTGTGGTCCAGTATCATACAGAGGAGCTGCAGGCAGTGGGACAAGGATTTGTTGAACTGTCAAGAATCCCTGCATTTAACAATGTTGTTGGTGCAATAGATGGCACCCACATCAGGATCAAACCCCCGCGGCAGCACCAAATAGACTATTTAAACTACAAGGGCTTTTATTCCATCAGCATGCAAGCAATATGTGATTCCTGTGGACGATACCTAGATATATTTGTTGGCTATCCAGGGTCAGTTCATGACACACGTGTACTGAAAAACAGTTCATTTTATAGGGCACAACGGTATCCCCCTACAGGGTATGTTATTCTGGGTGATGGGGGCTATCCATGTTTAGACACCCCAGTCTGCTTGATTACACCCTACAAAGAGCCAGTGAATGGACATGTCCAGGGGCGCTTTAGTTACTACCACTCAAGGGGACGCAGCATAACTGAAAGGGCTTTTGGCATAATGAAGACAAGATGGACGTTTTTTAAAGCCTTGGAAGTCAAACCAACATTTGCACCCCGGGTCACTGCTTCCTGTCCCTTTTTGCACAATGGGGACCTGCTAGAACCCGATGACGACATTTCAAGGAAAATGTTTGACTCTGAACCTCCCCGTGAAGCTATGGCACGCACCGAAACCTCTGGGAATGGTACAAGAGACAGAGTGGCTGCCCTATTTCAGGCCTTGTGCAGGACCCATGAAAATGAGCTACATGTGTGTAAACAGTAGATTTTAAATTTGTATGTACAGTACACATTTTCTATATGCATACAGTATATACATGTTGCTACGCTAATAATAGTTTCATAGTATTAGTGGATTTGCTTTTCATGCCTTTTATCCATTTATGTTATGTATAAAAAAAAAAAAAAATGTTTTCATACATATTACATGGTGAATTGTGTATTTCTTTATGACACTTAGCTTTTGTATCATTAATGATGTCCAGACACACTTTTTTAAAAGTAAAACAATATTGATTTTTATTGCCTCAAATATATAAAACTTTCATATGAATAGGTAGGTAAATGCCTTTAAATTACTTTAAATGACAACATTGCACTTAAATGTATATAAACATGTTAAGAAAATAAAATATAAAATGGTATAAAAAAGGCTTTTCAATGTATTTAAACTACAAACTACAAATGCCTAGAATTTCTGTACTTGTAAACAGTAGTGCAGCTTGCAGAACTAGAAGAACTTGGTGCAAAATTGAAAAATATATGAAACAACTACATTTTGTCAACCATTTTTTTCAAAAAGACTCAAGAACCTCTTAGTCTTGGCCTCACTCTCTTTGTAGCATTTCTGCTCCTTAAGGGACTCCTTAACTAAGAAGTCCACAATGGGATTAGTTTTTCTTTTTCTTTTCCTGGGTGAAGGAGTTAAGGGGCTTGCTTTGGCTGTGGGGGATGCTGCGCTGGCTCCAGATCTATTCGGCAAAGGTGAGGTTTCTATAGTACTGGTTGCAGTAGCAGTACTGGGCTCAACAATCTCCTAGATGAACAAAACAAGTACTTTAGTCCAGAAATGGGCAATATGGTCATATATCATGTGCGATACATTTCTTTTGTAAAACAGCTACACCCTGCCCTCAAAACAACAATGATCAGTCACTGACCTTAAAAAAGCATTGTATTTAAGACATTGCCATGAGGATTGCTGTTGGGTCCTCATCAGTAAGTGAAGCAACCACCACAGGAGGGTCCACAGAAGGCCTGGCACCAAACACCTCATGCCTGTTTTCGAAATATTGCCACGTAGCAGCTGTTACCTGTCCAGCATCTGTTCCTGAACCAGTTTCAGGTGTTCTTAAATCCTGAAAAGACACAAGCACATTATTTATATTTATAATATCTCCTCTCATTTCAATGCATGTTTTACATTAGTGTGTGTGTGTAGACAAGAATAATGTCTTGACTGCTAATAATTAAATTGCTATAGTTGTCATAACACATCATTGCTTACCTTATATTTCTTTAAATTTTCCCACTTCTTGGTGTCAGCGTCGTGGCGCGCGGGGAATGAGGAGTATGACGAGGAGGTCCAGAATATGCACATTTATTAACTAATCCACACATAGAGCAGGAACAGCAGGGAATCCAACATGAAATCGACATTAACAGACTAGACTAAACCGGTGTGACAACAGCAGACTAGAAGTAACTAACAGAATGACAATAACAATAACCGACAACCAAACTGTGAAAACAACCAAACTTATACACACAGACCAATCAGGGGAAGACAGATGAAACAGATTAAACAGTGACGTAATGATTGAAAACGGAACGGGAAAGACCAAATAAGGGCATACAAGGGGAAAAACACAAAAACAGTCCACAGGGGTGTGACACTAGGATGCCTGTTGGCCCGTCACCCCAGATCTTTTATTATTGTCCTGTATCATATAAACAGCAATAAAGTGCATGTATCCAATGGAAAAGAAAAAAGCACCGTAGCATGTAGAGATTACTCACTCCCAAAGTTTTTTTGCGCCGTATTTTGACTAAAAAAAAAAGTTACGTATGAGAAAACATAAGAGCCTTCGGGTTTCCTCAGCTGAATATATATTATATATCCCAATAAAGAATATAAGTTATGTAACGGGGATTTTTAGCCCGTTGTGTAGGGGGAAATGAATAACGGCTGCCCTGGCAGTTTGGATAGCGAAAGGATCTTGGTCCCCGTTCTCCAAGCTTTTTAGTCTCTTTACACACTTATGTATGTATGTGGTTTCTTACCTTATTGTGTTGTGACACTAAAGATCGACAAGGGTAGGCTTCAGGTTTACACGGTAGCCTCCTGAAGTAAACTGCATATGTGAGAATACTGTCTGATATGTGCCTCCCTTCCCAGATCTAATAAAGTGAGTGAGACTCCCCTCCTCCCTGACAGCTTTCAACAAAAAAAAAGATACACTGTAAATAAGTGCAAAAGGAAATATAATTTATTCTTTTAGATTTCCTTTTCCTATGATTACTTATTTTGCACTGCTTGAGCAATCAAGTAAACGACAGAAAATAAAAGGATTTACAGGTTTTGTGTTGTCTCTTGAAATCACACTATCACCTTTCAGTACAACGGCTGAAACGTTCACTTACAGTAAGACAAATCCTCTTTCAAATGTCAAAATGAAACACTTGTCCATTTGTAAACTCACCAATTCTCAGTTTTGAATGATCACCTTCAAACAATCACATTTGAAAAATACAACAAATAAATAAAATAAAGCATTCACACAGAAATCTCACTTTAAGACGAGCACTTATATGAAACGTCCTTTTTTGAAGGTTTACTCACAGTTCTGTAGTGCACTTGAATTACCACAGTTCACTTATTAGTTCAGTCATCCAAAAATGGGAAAAACGAATAAAAAAAAACAACCAAATAATGAATTAGAGTGCGTTGTCTGGACGTGGGGTGCGTTGAAATAAGCTGAAGATTACTTAGCTGAAGTAACGTTATCTTACAAAAATTCACTCAACTTTGTGAAGACGTTCCACAGATTAAGTGTATATTAAAAAAACAGAATTAAACCGGAGATGAATCAAATTGAGATGTCACTCGGAGGGCAGGGCAACAAAACAATCTGCGACCTTTAATCTTCTAAACGTTACGTCTTTGCATCAGCTGCATCATACAGCAGTCACAAGCTGTGTCCGAAACCGCTCCCTATCCACTATATAGTGCACTATATCGGGTGTCAGCCATTTTGTAGTGATGTCCGAATTCTGAGTGAATGACTTCATTCCCTACATTCGTTCACTACTTTTTACCCACAATGCATTCTGATTTCGAGTGTACAACCGATGTACACTCGCTGAAGCACTATATCCCACAATCCAATGCAGAGAACCGACGAGCTGGAAGAGAGAGCGGGAGCGAACAAGTTTGAATGAGAGATGCCGTTTACATCTTCATTATTTCTGCTTTATTGTTTATTTCATGCATTATTCATATCAAAATATACTATATAGGCATTAACTCAGTTTAATATTTTACTAATTTAATGAGCTGGCATCTTTGTTAATTTACAAAAAATGATGATAATTTGGTGGATATTTAAAAATGTTCGTTGGTAGCGTATTCATTCTGATGTGATATTAACGGTCGCCTGAGGGCGCTCTACGACCATTGGAATGTTACGCTGCTCGGGAGAGTTTCAAGATACTACAAACAATAAATACATAACATTATTGACATGTAATTAATGTATGTTTATTTATTTTATTTATTTTTTTTTTTTTACAGTATTTTAATAGTATTTAATGATTATGAACACATAAGCATTACAAAACAAATACCATTAATAAAACCATAAAGCTGACGCGGTGGTATGTATAATTACAGTATAAAGTCATTTAAAGTGTTATTGCTATTAATATTATTTTCTAAAATAAGGTACATGTAATGTAAAAGTACATGTGACAAAGATGTTTTTCGGAACAGCTCCAAGTCTCATGCGAAGTGTAACGTTATACGTCACCGTCCGAATTCGTTCACTTCATTTCGTTCACTCCTTCTGATATAGTCCACTCAACGGCCATTTACTATATAGGGATTAGTGAATAAGTGAACGAGTGAGCGATTTCGGACACAGCTACAGTCTCATACGTGCGGGAAACTCAAATACACGTGAATAATCCCGTTGAACGTTATTTCTTGGCGCTGCCTTTCAATCAAAACACGAGACATGCAAAATGCATCAAAATAAATACGTTACCAGCCTCTTCGGATGAGAATCAAGCGGGATCTGCACATTAAGCGTATTCACAGTTTTCGTGGCCTTCACTATTTTACTGCATCACTCCAACAGCTAACGTGAACCACGGAAACAAAACAGAGCTAGCGCGAGTCACTGTCCACACTTTCACTTTGTGCTGTCGTGCTTTATCCGACATAAGCTTCGATAATCTTCCGTTGAAGCAACTTTATCGAACGAGCTTCTCTTAAACGACACGACACTCACTTCTATGTGCGACACACTCATACAAAGCGCTCTTCCAATCCGCTCTTCTTCGGCTCTCTCCGCTGCTCTTCAGGCACGCACAAAAACCAGATCACTCGTCAAAATAAAAGTACCTCAAAAATAATCACTTTTTTAAACGAATATATATATTTATATATATATATCCGTTACATTTACAAAAATGTTGTCATGTTGCAATAAGTACGAATAGTGTTAGCACCATTCATTTACATGTACACATATGGCTGTAAGCAAAACAAACAATGCATTACCACATGCGCGGTTAAAGCAAATTGCCTTGCCACTGGACTTTCATATTTGTTTCTAATATGCAGTCAAGTCACCGGGTATATGACATAAAAATATATTTTCTAATATCGTGCAATCAGTGCTATCCGCTAGCAAACTTTAGTGATTTTTTTGCAAACGTTTCTTTACAGAACATCACCATAAACACAAACACAAGAATGAAGGTAATATACATATAATGAAAAATTGTCATAAAAATGCGTATTAATGACAAAAATTACTTACATTTATGGGTCTGCTTGCTCGAGTGAGCAGCCATGTTGGAAATTTCTCTTAGCCCTTCGTTTGAAGTGAGGTCCTGAAAAATCTTCGTTTGGAGGGCTATCTGGCCCTTCCCCTTCCCCCTACCCCTCCAACCAAAAGAGAATTGAGACACCCCTACCCCTTCACATGAACGCGCCAAATGGAGGGGTAGGGCAAAGTGTAGGAGTAAGGGGTAGAATTGGGATTAGGCCAAAGTCTCCTCCTCAGCATCCATTATGATGATATACACACGCAGGCAGATTTGTAACATCTTTAGTTGATTGGAATTTCTTAATTATTGCCCTGATGATGGAAATGGGGATTTTCAAAGCTTTAGCTATTTTTTTTACACCCACTTTCTATTTTGTGAAGCTCAGAAATCTTGCTCTGCACATCAGAACTATATTCTTTAGTTTTACTCCTCGTGATGGACAATTAAAGGAGAAGTCCACTTCCAAAACAAAGATTCACATATAATGTACTCACCCCCTTGTCATCCAAGATGTACATATCTTCCTTTCTTCAGTCATAAAGAAATTATGTTTTTTGAGGAAAACATTTCAGGATTTTGCTCCATATAATGGACTGATATGGTGCCCCGATTTTGAACTTCCAAAATGCAGCTTAAATGCGGCTTCAAACGATCCCAAATGCGGTTGTAAACGATCATAGCCAAGGAAAAAGGGTCTTATCTAGCGAAACGATCGGTTATTTTCATTTTAAAAAATACAATTTAAATACTTTTTAAATGTCAAACGCTCGTCTTGTCTTGCTCTCCCTGAACTCTGTGTATTCTGACAGTTAGGGTATGTCGAAAAACTCCAATCATATTTTCTCCCTCAACTTCAAAAATCATTTCAAAATGGTCCTACATCACTGCAGAAGTACTGACCCAGTGTTTGCAAAGTGAACATGCAAAGAAGATCAAACACCCTTAACAAAAAAGGTAAAACAGCGATATAGGGCGATTTTGAAGTTGAGGGAGAACATGAGATGGGAGTTTTTCGACATACCCTAACTGTCATGAACCAGAACAAAAACAGTCCAGGCAGAGTAAGACAAGATTAGCATTTGACATTAAAAAGTATATAAATTCTATTATTTTTTATTAAAATAACTGACCGTTGCGCTAGATAAGACCCTTCTTTCTCGGCTATGATCGTTTACAACTGCATTTAGGATCGTTTGAAGCCGCATTTAAGCTGCATTTTGGAAGTTCAAAATCGGGGCACCATATCAGTCCATTATATGGAGAAAAAGGCTGAAATGTTTCCCTCAAAAAACATAATTTCTTTACGACTGAAGAAAGAAAGACATGAACATCTTGGATGACAAGGGGGTGAGTAAATTATTTGTAAATTGTTGTTCTGGAAGTGGACTTTTCCTTTAAGGGAATTTGGCCTTTGTGTTCCTCATATCTAAAATCCTGTGCAACAGGAAGTTATGGCTGGACAGTTTCATGCTCCTAGCTCCACCCTGGTGTACTAAAATAAAACTGTAAATATGAATGGGAATATATTATTATTATATTTTACTCATGAGAATTTCTAGTGGTGCCAATAATTGTGGCCAACGTAAACTAGAGAAAAACATTTATTTCATAATGAGATTTCCCCCCAGTTTCACTGTTTTATTTCAGTGAAAGTGTCATGAATCTGGTCGGTGACCTTCGGTCCGCTCACCACCAGATGTCGCTCTCGCCCTGTCACATCACACAGACTGTTGCTCTACACCCCGGACTACGAATCCCGTCACCCCTCGCGCTGATTGCCTCTATATAAGCGCCGGGCTTTCCCCCTGTTACTCATGGAGTATTGTGGCTATTGTGGTGTTTACATTGTTGTTTCGTGTTCCCTAGTTCCCAAGTTCCCAAGCTCTCCTAGTTCCCCTAGTTTCCCGAGTTCCCTGTGTTTAGCTTTCTCGCCTGGCCATCCCGTTTCGTCTGTCTCATCGCCTGCCTTTGGACTTCTTGCTTGTTGTCTGGATTATCCCTTTGCCTTCGGATTGCGCTTGCTGATCATCGACCCATGCCTGCCACACGGACTATCCCCACGTCTTGCCTTCGTTAACCGTCTGCTATTGTTGTCTACTCTGCCTGTTCGACCATGTCTTTGTCTCGTCCAATGAATAAAAGCTTGCGAATGGATCCGCTCGCCTCTCGTCTCTCTCCCCGCGTTACAGAAAGGTTCGAATTTGGTGATTTTTTTTAATGAAAGATCAAAAGGATAAACAATGCAAATTTATTTCCACAGCTGCCTTTGCTCATATTTACCAAAGGTGCCAATATTTGTGGAGGGCACTGTAATGATAAGATGGACAAGTTAGCCGATGCCATTTTACCCTCTTGTGCAAATGAAAGTTATCTGGGTTACAGAGCACAAAACTCCTGAGTGGGTTGACTTGAATGAACTAAAATAAAAGCAGAATATGAACATTCTTTCTCCGTTTTCTCACTACACAGCAGTGGCAGCGTTTCACAAAACCACAGGGTATGGCAGTGTTTTATTTATTTATTTATTTTCCCCCGATAATTAAACACTGCGTCGTCAGAGTAGTTATTGTAGCTTTATTAGATACTTGCACTTAACATTTTATGAAAATCAAGCTCAAAAGGAGTTAATGTTTTTGACCAACGAATGACGGAGATCTACGTTTTGTCTGTCATTAGAATGGCTGTACCAAGTGCATTGTATAATATGCTTTCATCAACTTACAGGTTATAACTTTTTTTTCTCTCCATACATTGCTTGGCCAAATCTCATGATATAAACAATGAAGAGCTATATGCACAGAATATTTAAAAGTATACTGGCTACAAATAGACAGCAAATGCTCTTCACTGCTCTTCAAACACATGAAAAACATTAGCCTTTGCAGACGTAGTGTTTGCTGTACTTACTCATACAACAGTTATTTATTTACTCTTGCATTGCAAACAAGCAGAGAGCTGTCTCCAGGCTGTGCGCTCTGCGCAGCGCTTCGTTCTGAATGGAGGCAGGGTGAAGTTACGAGGTTTCACTGACAGTTTGAGGATCCAATGGGTTAGTGACAAGCTCTTTTGAATGCTTTTCATTGGTTAAACATTTGTAAAACCCTCAAACAGAACATAAGGAAGACCAATAGCACTGATTTAAAATAATAATAATGAAATATAATAGAGATATGAAGTTCGGATAATTTTCCATCGCACACCTGACTGGGCTAGGGTATGGCGAATGCCAGAGGGTTTGCTCCGTTCTGGTCAGTTACTCGGATGCGTGGCCATTGCGGCGATACTCATATGTAAACAGAAGCATTGATTGCACGGTTAGTGTACCACTGAAGACGTTGGTCTACTAATTTATGCTGTCTAAACCACGGAAAATGTGTGGAAGCTGCTAAATCATGTGGAGAAGGACTTAGTAAGCAGGAAATGTCGTTTTGTTTTGACAAACTAAAGTTAATACAGGGCTCAACGCTAAGCAGCCATAGTGTTTCCTTGGTTACTGCTGTACACAAAGCTGCGCCACGCTTATTAACACTGCTTTATAATGCGCTATACAGATGCTAGTTGAAAAGAAAACGCCATGTAAACTTGAAAAACAGAAAACAGACAGTTCTCCTCAGAGACACGTTCATATATTCCTACCCCCAATTCATTATTATGTGTTTCTTCCAATATTTTGTGCATCGTGAACAGTGAGACTGATCTGTCTGCTACAGTATTTTCTCCTCTTTCAGCTGTTAACGGCCTTTTATGGACGAAATATAATAATAACGTAATATTTCCACACAAATGACATTTTGGAACATGAATGCAGTGCAGTGAATGTACCACTTGCATGGGCCATAGGGCAGTCCATATCGTCCAGCCCTTTAATAGGTGGTAAACATCCGTACAGTCTGCCTCCTTTGTCGTGGACTGATGACCCAAAAGTTCTTCCTTCTATTTCTTATCCTGAAATAGTGAATTAGTTTTTTTTTCCTCGCCAAGCCCATATGCGAGTTCTGTTCGGTTCAGTGGCTTTGTGTACACTCAATGCCGCCGCAATGGCCGACTTAGTGGACTGTCTGTTTAATATCTTCTAACACTCTTCTAAACTTTGCAAGTACATGTCAGCTTATTCTGCTAACCCTAAACCTAATCTAACAGTCTGCTCTTAGAGTTAGTAAACATGTAGTTGCAAATTAATGAGAATTAGTTGACATGTAGTTGCAAAGTTACTTATAGTTAGTAGAACGTCTCAAGTGGACTATCAAAATAAAGTGTAACCACATTCACTTATCTTGTTGATGTTGATTTCAACTGTTTCTGAAGCTTGCTGCAAAACTGCTTACATCTAGCACTAGTCATTAGGGGTGTAACGATACGTGGATTCTTACCGAACTGTCACAGTATGGACATCTCGTTTCGGTGCCTTACAACAAATACAGGCAATTCACCCTCAATCCAGAAGGGGGCGGCCGCAGCAATGCAACACTGTTTGATAACTGCCAGCAGAAGAACAGCGAATGCCTGAGCTGCACATTTGAAAACAAAGCCCGCTAGACAGTGATCATGTGCTGATTCTGAACGAGTCTCTCACTGACAAAGGAGTATAATGTTACTTTAAAGGCTTGTGTATTCAACTCTTTTGGCACAAATCCAAATATTCCATAATATTTCCATATTTGCGATGCCTCCAAATGCTAAACTATTATTTAGTATGTAAATAGGCTTTGTACCTCAGTCGCGTTCCAACAATGAGGTGGGCGCGTTTGGTTCACTGTATTTCATTTTGATAAAGTACCAACTGTGCTGTCAAGATAGCAGTGTTGGAAGACTGGAACTGATGTGTGCGCCGGCGCGATTACTTATACCAGCAAAATCTACTTAAAACACTGTCATTTATTGTCTCATTAATAATGCATCACTGTAAAAGATCTTTTGTAAATGAAAGAAAACTAATAGGATGTCACTTTCTGCCATTTGAGTTTCCTTTCTGTCGCAAAAAAATTAACTCAGCATATATAAGCTACATTACCTCACACTGTTTTTTTCCCTTGTTCTTTGTCTGTTTGATTACGTCATTAATTGATCTTCACCATACATCTCTGCCATATGTACATCAACTTGACAGTCACCACTGTAAGCTACTACTAAATATATTGTAAAAACTTTAATTTGGTGTGAAGTTGCTTTGCAATGATACGTATCATGAAAAGCGCTATACAAATAAATTTGTATTGAATTGAATTTATCTGTGAACTAAATCAAATATATTTCAAGTATTTATTCCTTGTATATATATATATATATATATATTTATATATATATATATATATATATATATATGTATATAACTTGATACTGTCTGTTCAAAATAGATGAATAGAAACTTAGCATAGCAAGCATTGTAGATTTGTTGTTTTTTTTTTCCCTGTTGTACCAAAATCGTATCGAACCGTGACCCCTGAACCGAGCTACGTACTGAACCGTGACATCTGTGTACTGTTACACCCCTACTAGTCATATATTTGAATGTTAAGCAGTGAGCTCACTGGCTACTGATACAGAAGAGAACCAATCAGCTGTGCCATGTGATAATGATGTCATTAGGTCACACTGAGTTAGACCTATCGGGATTGCGTCATCTAGAGTTTCATGCCAGAACCCTGTATATAAACAGTTCTAAAATAAATTATAATGACATTTGCTATAAACAGTATATACAGGTCTAGCCAAAACAAATTTACTTAAGGAGAAACTGAAACATGCCTACATCTCTCATTCGGCACGATACAAATGTTTCCCACAAGATTTTCCGGTGCGACCACTTGAAATTTTTTCCTTTTTTCACTTTTATTAGTGTATGTTCAAAAAAAAAAATCAAAACATTGTGCCTTTGTAAAATAAAAAGAGGATGCGCTTTCAGAACTTGTGTGTCATTTGTATATATCTTTTTTCATTTAACACTGAAACAAAACAAAACAAAACAAACAAAAAAAAACCTTAAGTACTTTGCTGTCTTTTATTCCATTGAATTGAAGAAGCTTAACTCTTATTTCACATGACAAATTCACAACTTCAAATGGAGCAGATTCACAGATGTAAATTGACAGATGTTGAGTGAAGAACTGGACTAACAGGATAGACAGGATAATCAGGATGGTCTTGTCACTTCAAACAATACAAGGCAAGAAAATCAAACAATTCATCAAAAACATCTGTTGTGGCAAAATAAAACCGACTCTCACCAAAGTAAGAGACAAACTCAGTCAAATGTCTTTTATAAATTTATTCTTTGCAAAGAAGGCCAGACAATCATACAGAAACACAGGTTACTGCAGAGTGCGACCAAGAAGGGAGGGCTCACTCCAACTTATAGCTCTTCCCTTGTCACGGATTGGCCAGGCTCTACAACCACTCACACGCAGCGATCACAGTCACCAGAGTTTTAATCACACACACCTGCACATAATCACCTCACACACATAAAAGCACACACCACTCACCACTCCTTGTCTGGGCTTGTTCATATGTAGCGGACTCATTGTGAAGCTCTCCCAGAGTTCAGGTCCAGAGGTCCTTCAACAAACTCAAATTCCTGGGCTACTGTATAGATCATCAGGGGTACGCATGGATGAGAGGAAGGTCTCTGCAGTTGTTTCCTGGCCTGAACCCACTACCATTAAAGAATTACAAAGATTTCTCGGATTCGCCAATTTCTACAGACGTTTCATCCAGAACTATGGTCTCATCACCACTCCTTTCACCAACCTCCTCAGTGGAAAACCCAGGACTCTCTTGTGGACTCCCGAAGCGGCCGAAGCCTTCCATTCCCTCAAGTCAGCCTTTACACAAGCTCCACTCCTGACTCATCCTGACCCTGATCTTTCTTTCATGGTGGAAGTAGACGCCTCAACCACTGGCGTCGGAGCTGTCCTCTCCCAGTATCATGGGACTCCCAAAGTACTCCATCCATGTGCTTATTTCTCTCGGAAGCTCAGCCCGGCGGAGAGAAACTACGACATCGGCAACCGAGAACTCCTAGCAATTAAACTCGCCCTGGAGGAGTGGTGGCATTGGCTGGAGGGCGCTATCCATCCTTTCCAGGTGATAACAGATCATAAGAATTTACAATATCTTCGAGACGCCAAACGGCTCTGTCCACGTCAAGCCCGCTGGTCACTATTCTTCTTCAGATTCAACTTCTCCATAACATATCGTCCAGGACCCAAGAACATACGAGCAGATGCTTTATCAAGACTTCATGATCATCCAGAGACTTCAGAAAAACCTGACAACATCATTCCAGAACATATTATAATCAATCCAATTGAATGGTCCGCTCCTCCAATTGTCGCCACTCCAGTACCCAGACCTCCACCGGGCTGTCCACCAGGTCATCAGTTTGTTCCACAGACTCAACGGGTAGACTTGATTCACTCCATGCACACCTCCCTGGGCACTGGGCATCCAGGGGTCAACAATACTCTCTCGCTGCTATCCGAACGCTTCTGGTGGCCGTCCATGGCAAGGGATGTGAGAAGGTATGTTCAAGGTTGCAAGGAGTGTGCCATTTCAAAAAGTCCTCGTCACTTACCTGCAGGGAAACTCTATCCCTTGCCTATCCCGAACCGCCCCTGGTCACACCTAGGAGTCGACTTCATGACAGATCTCCCTTCATCAGATGGAAATACCTGCATCCTAGTCATCATTGATCGTTTTTCGAAATTCTGCCGTCTTCTACCTCTGAAAGGACTCCCTACCGCCCTGGAGACAGCTGAAATCCTTTTCAATCATGTCTTCCGTTACTACGGTATCCCAGAGGATATTGTCTCAGACAGAGGACCACAGTTCATCTCCAGGGTATGGAAATCGTTCTTCAAGCTCCTAGGTGTGACCGTTAGCCTCTTCTCTGGATACCATCCTCAAACCAACAGCCAGACGGAGAGGAAGATTCAAGAGGTGGGGCGGTTCCTCAGAACCTTCTGTCACGGTCACCAGGAATCCTGGAACCAGTTTCTGGGCTGGGCGGAATATGCCCAGAATTCACTGCGGCAACCGGCCACAGGACTCACACCATTCCAGTGTGTTCTCGGATTCCAACCCCCACTCTTTCTCTGGAATGGTGAACCATCAGAGGTACCCGCAGTGGATTACTGGTTTCGGGAGAGCGAGAGAGTCTGGGACGCAGCTCATCATCATCTGCAGAGGGCAGTGCGCAGATCTAAAATTATTGCAGACCGGAGAAGGATCCCAGGTCACGTCTATACTCCTGGACAAAAGGTTTGGCTCTCCACCCGAGACATCTATCTGCGCCTGCCCTCAAGAAAACTCCGACTGCCACCTCAATATAGAATTCACCCCACATTTCATATTTCTCTTCTCAAACCTTTTCATCAACCTCTGATTCCTTCCACAGAGCCTGGCCACGAAGAGGAACACCCTCCCCCCTTAACGCAGGAAGAAGGCTCCATTTACTCGGTCAGAGAAATCCTGCAATCCCGACGTCGTGGTGGTCAGTTGGAATACCTGGTCGACTGGGAAGGATACGGACCAGAAGAGAGATCGTGGGTCCCCAGAGTCGACATCCTGGATCACACTCTCATGGAAGATTTCCACGCCAATCATCCAGAATTCCCTGCACCTCGTGGACGAGGTAGACCACCACGGCGCCGGAGGTCTCGGCCCTCAGGAGCGGGCCCTGGGGAGGGGGGTAATGTCACGGATTGGCCAGGCTCTACAACCACTCACACGCAGCGATCACAGTCACCAGAGTTTTAATCACACACACCTGCACGTAATCACCTCACACACATAAAAGCACACACCACTCACCACTCCTTGTCCAGGCTCGTTCATACGTAGCGGACTCATTGTGAAGCTCTCCCAGAGTTCACAAACCTTTACCTACCTGAAGATACTTGCCTTTCTCTCTGTTTCATTCCAGTCCGTCCAGTCAAGCTTCATCCAGTCAGTGGTGTGTGTGTCGTAAGCTCAACAACTGTCATCCAACGGTGTGTGTGTTCTCTCCGTTCTCCAGTTGATCTCCAGTCGTTCCTGCAGAGGAAACATATTCCAATCAGCGCATAGTAATCCAGTCAAGAACTTGTCATACCTGAACTGTTATACTCACCTTTTCCTGCACGTCATTCTTCATCTGTGCTCTGCTGTAAATAAACATTGTTACTTTCACTTACCTCAGTTGTCCGTCTGCTTCCGTAACATCCCTAGCCTTCAAGGTTACATCTCCTAACTGGTAACTTTCCACACGTAGTAAGAGTCAGACAAATACATTCTGCTACGTCATACTCCCAAGAATCAAACCTTTATATTTAGGGCCCTGATACCTTTCTCTCATGTCATTCTCATAGCAGGTTTAAATAAAGCAGACCCTTACACAATATTCCATAAGCACATTGAGGAGTAAAATGAATTTTTCTTTCACAATTTCTCCCTTTTTATCATTCATTGATAAGTACTCACTCTATTAAATTAAAATGTTTGATTAAAATAATGGTATATTTTTTGGTATAAAGGAATATTCCTAAATCACCACATTCGCTATCTGTGAGCCGGGCTAAACGAATAAGCACTGTTATTGCATTCCTGACATGGATCAGACCCTCAGTCACTACACAGACACCAAACATGAATATCACTTACAATTTCAAATCTCAAAGCAAATTTAAGTCATCACATCACATTGATACTCTTCATTTCTGATTTTCATATAATTGATCACCCTCTTAAATTTGTGAAATAAGAGAAAACATGCTAAGGTTGTTTTTGTGGGTACAGACCCTGGTTTTCTTGCAAGTGTATAGATTATCATTATCATAGGCTTATCATCAAAACTAAATTCCCCATACTTTCAATACCAATTATTTTCTCATTAAGTCATTGAATGCATTTCACTGTAACTTCTACTATTGTTAGCTCATCTTCACCCTTGTTCAAAAACATCTTATTAAGATGTAGATCAAATTTAACCATTTAATGGGAGACACTAGTTTCCCCCAGTCTCTGTACTGAGCTGGATACAAGCTGAAAAATACATGGTAGGCCCAGTAACACCAACAATAGCACAGCATCACACAGCCCGTATCTCCATTCTCCCCACAAATTCTCTAACTATTCAAACCATTAATTGTTTGCTTGTTCAGGCTCTTTTACGGCCATTTTCATGTGAGTAAATGCACTTTGTGTTTAAACCGGACTCTGGCATTTGTTGACATGTGCCTCAAATCTCTTAACTCCATCTGCTCCTCCTCTTCGGGTGTAGATGGGACTTTTCTGCAGTGGCTGACATGAATCCACATGGCTCTTTCAGCTATCTTCACAGCCGTGTGCATAATCAGAAGCACCTCTAACGGTCCCAGCCACCTTTTTGCTTTCCAGCTCTTTCTCCTCAGGTCTTATACCACCACAAAGTCACCAGGTTTGATGTTGTGCAAGTGGGTCTCAGCCACTTTCCCTTGGGTGGCTTTCACCTGCACACAGACATTAGACAACAGACAAGACATTTCCTTGCAGTAACTCAACATGTCATGCTTTGCTCAATTCTGTTGATGGCAGCTGTTGTTTGCCCCCTTCCATTCCCATAACTGGTGGTCTATCAAAGAGAATTTCAAATTGGCTCAGGTTTATCCTGGATCTCTTTCTCAGTCTCATGTCCATGAGAACAATTGGGAGTGCCTTAACGCATGTCTATCCAGTTTCCTCACAACATTAGGCCAATTAGTTTTTTCTTATAGTATTTTATCATTTTATCACTCCACCTGAGCTGAATGTCAGTCAACAGAGCCTTCACTACTGCTGCTGCTTGGGACATTTTTGTCACTTTTGCCACATTGTGAGTGTTACAGATAACACATTTTCACAAATATTTTCTGTGAATGTTGTGAACCCCTTTGTAAACCACAGTTCTTTCATCTGTGCAACCATTCCCCCTTTCGATGTGTGGTCCCACCCATGCATCGTCTTAACATAATGAGCAAAGAAGTGTCGGGGTAAACAAGGCTTGCCATCGCAGCTCATCCAAACACCGTAATTCAGTGTACATCCGGATTGTTTCCACCGGTCTTTCTCTGCTCCTAAAGCAAAAACCTACATGCTCTGTAAGTAAGAACAAACATCAAGGTTATTTTCATATAACAAAGTACACTGTTTCTTTTGGCTATTTAGCCCCCGTGGCCTTCGCTGACACATCTGCTCTGGCGTTTCCTGCGGATACAGAATCTTTTTTGTTTGTGTGTGCTGCACATTTACAGATGGTTATCTTGTCTGGCAGTAAAATGGCCTCCAGTAAGGCCACCACTAAAGGAGCATGTAGTTGTCATGAATCTGGTCGGTGTCCTGTTATCCGCTCACCACCAGATGTCACTCTCACCTCACCTACACACTCTGACTGTTGCACCACACTCTGGACTGCATCTCCCATCCTCCACCGCACTGATTGCGTCAGCCCCCGTGACCAATTAGGCGTTCTATAAAACCCCCGGTCCTTCACAGTGCACTTCTCGGATTGTTAGATTGTTATTGTATTGTTGTTATTCCTAGCTCCTGTTCCAAGTTCCTAGTTTTTTGATCTCCCACCTGGTTCTCTCGTTTACGTCTGTCTAGCCGCCTGCCTTGTGATTTATCGCTCTTGTTTATCGGATTATTCTCTTCGTTTGCCTGTTATATTCCTGTCTGCTCCTGTCTCGACCCTGCCTGTATTAACCTGTCTTTGTCACGTCCCACAAATAAAAGCTTGCGCATGGATCCGCTCGCCTCTCGCCTCTCACTCAATGTTACAGAACAATCCATCACAACAGGATCCAGCAGCTTCACCCCCGGACATTCAGATACAGACACTGACAGGATTCTATGCCGCATAAAACAAGGACCGCACACACTTCATCGATACATCCGTGAGTTTATTTCAATTGCCAATTATTCCACTCTCCCGGACTGTATAAAAGCCGAGATTTTCTGTGACGGCGTGAACCAGCCCCTCCGTGCGCGACTGAGACGCGAGGGCCCGCGCTTGTCGCTGGAGGCGTTTCTGAACTTTGCGCTGTTGTGTGTGGGTTCGCCGTACACCGTGGGGGTCGCGCAGAGGGAACTTGACAACACGGTAATGGCGCCCGTGCGTCCCACTCGCAAATTGGCGGTCATGCCGGAGCACGATCCCACGAACACATTTGCCGCCTGGATCGCTCGCGAGATGGCGGCCGTGCAGGAGCGCACTCAAGCTATGGCGGCGTCAGCAGAGCCCGCGCACAAGATGGCGGCCGCGCCGGAGCGCGTTAACGCGGTAGCGGCAACGGCGGTGCCCGTTCACAAAATGGCGGCCGCGTCGGAGCGCATCCACACAATGGCGGTGACTCCAGAGCCCGTTCACAAGATGGCGGCGGAAACAGAGCTCCGTCACGTCACAACTGCCATATCAGAGCCATATAAGGTTGCAGCTGCATTTCCTGAGTCAAGTCAAGTTTCCAAGTCAAGTCAAGTTGCAGCTGTGTTTCCTGAGTCAAGTCAAGTTTCCAAGTCAAGTCAAATTGCAGCGGTGTTTCCTGTGTCAAGTCAAGTCAGAGCCATCACCCCTGTCTCAAGTCAAGTTACAGCCATCTTCCCAGAGCCACTGCACAAGATGGGCGCCGTCTTCAGGCCACTCCACAATATGGCCGCCATTACAGAACCTGTGGTCATGATGTCCCACGTGCTGGACACACCTCTAGTGACAGTATGGGCAGCTAAAATGGCGTTGCTCCATACCGCGGCGGCTACCCCAGAGTCAAGTCAAGACACAGAGTCAAGCCAGGTCACAGCTGTGCCCCGCAAGTTAAGCCAAGTCACAGTTGTTCCCCACGAGTCAAGTCACGTTACCGCTGTTGCTCCTGAGCCAAGCCATGTTGTTCATGAGTCAAGTCCTGGTGCAGCGGGTCTCCATGAGTCAAGCCAGGTTATAGCAGATCCTCATGAGCCAAGTCAAGCTGCTGCTATTGTTCCAGAGCCAAGTCAAGCTTCAGCCACTGCTCCAGAGTCAAGTCAGGCTACGGCTGTAGCCTCCAAGTCCAGTCAAGCTTCCAAGTCCAGCAACGTCAAGCCAGTGCCTGCTAACGCCACGTCAGCCAAACCACAGCCTGCTCAAGACATCTCCGTCAGGTCACAGTCTGTTCACGTCATGTCTTCTGCTCCTGAGTCTGCACCCATCATGGCCACCCTTCCTGAGGCGGTCGTTCCTGAGTCAAGCAGCGTCACAGCCGTGGTTCCTGAGTCAAGTAAAGTCATTGATCTTCACAAGCCAGTTCAAGTCACCGCTGGTCTTCACATGTCAGATCAAGTCACTGCTGATCTCCATGAGCCAAGTCAAGTCACCGTTGATCTCCATGAGTCAAATCAGGTCACTACTGATCTTCACGAATCAAGTCAAGTCACAGCCGATCTCCACGAACCAGGTCAAGCCACAACTGATCTTCACGAGCCAAGTCAAGTTATTGCTGACGGCCCAGAGTCTAGCCACGTCCCGCCTGACGGCCCAGAGTCTAGCCACGTCCCGCCTGACGGCCCAGAGTCTAGCCACGTCCCGCCTGACGGCCCAGAGTCAAGCCACGTCCCGCCTGTCGGCCCAGAGTCAAGTCACGTCCCGCCTGACGGCCCAGAGTCAAGTCACGTCTTGTCAGACCGCCCAGTGTCTCGTCACGCCTCGTCTATCTGTCCAGAGCCTCGCCATGTCTCGTCTGACCTCCCAGAGCCTTGTCACATCATGTCTGCCAGTGTGATGGCGGTCACCATTCTAACTGTGTGGGCCGCGCAATACACTCTAAAGGTCACGTCCGTTCACAAGCCAGCTTCTGAGGTCACGCCTGATCACAAGCCTGCTCCAGAGCTCCCGTCTGATCACAAGCCTGCTCCAGAGCTCCCGTCTGATCACAAGCCTGCTCCAGAGCTCCCGTCTGATCCCAAGTCTGCCCCAGAGCTCCCCTCACTTGGAGAAGCCAAGCCCATGCCTCCTGAGGTGTCAGCCTTGGCTGTAGATCCTCCCATGGAGGCGGCATCCCTCTACAACCTCTCTGCTTCTCCCCTTATTCTGTCTGCCTCCTCTGTCTCTGCTGTTCTTAGGTCCCAGGCCATAACGCGGTTTCCTGCTCCAGAGGTCCCGCCTGGTCTCAAGTCAGCTCCAGAGGCCCCGTCTGGTCTCCAGTCAGCTCCAGAGACCCCGTGTGGTCTCCAGTCTGCTCCAGAGGCCCCGTCTGGTCTCTAGTCTGCTCCAGAGGCCCCGTCTGGTCTCCAGTCTGCTCCAGAGGTCCTGTCTGGTCTCCAGTCTGCTCCAGAGGTCCTGTCTGGTCTCAAGTCTGCTCCAGAGGTCCCGTTTGGTCTCAGGTCTGCTCCAGAGGCCTTCTCCATCAGAGAAGCTGCGCCAATGCCTCCAGAGGTGTCAGCATTGACTGTAGAACCTTCTATGGAGGCGGCGTTATCCTGTGGTCTCTCTGCTTCTCTCCCTGTTCTCTCTGCCTCCTCTGTCCCTGCTCTCACCAGGTCCCAGTCCATGACGCGAGTTCCTGCTCACCCCTGGAGGGCCCTGGCGCCTCCTGTTCCGGCCTGGAGGGCCTCGGCGCCTCCTGTTCCGCCCTGGAGGGCCTCGGCGCCTCCTGTTCCGCCCTGGAGGGCTCCCGTGCCTTCTGCTCCGCCTCCTGCTCCGCCCTGGAGGGCCCTGGCGCCTCCTGTTCCGCCCTGGAGGGCCTCGGCGCCTCCTGTTCTGCCTCCTGTTCCGCCCTGGAGGGTTCCTGCGCCTTCTGCTCTGCCTCCGGCTCCGCCCTGGAGGGCTCCTGCGCCTCCTGCTCCGCCCTGGAGGGCTCCTGTGCCTCCTGCTCCGCCCTGGAGGACTCCTGTGCCTCCTGCTCCGCCTCCGGCTCCGCCCTGGAGGGCTCCTGCGCCTCCTGCTCCGCCTCCGGCCCCGCCCTGGAGGGTACCTGCTCTGTCGGTCCAGCCTCAATCACTGGGCCCCCCACATGGACCTGGCCCTCCAGCCCTTGCCCTGTCTCGCTCCCACCCCACCGCTCCCCTGGACTGTTGTTCCCTTCGAGCGTCTGGAAGCCGCTCCTTGGGGGGGGGGCTATGTCACGAATCTGGTCGGTGTCCCGTTATCCGCTCACCACCAGATGTCACTCTCACCTCACCTACACACTCTGGACTGCATCTCCCATCCTCCACCGCACTGATTGCGTCAGCCCCCGTGACCAATCAGGCGTTCTATAAAACCCCCGGTCCTTCACAGTGCACTTCTCGGATTGTTAGATTGTTATTGTATTGTTGTTATTCCTAGCTCCTGTTCCAAGTTCCTAGTTTTTTGATCCGCCTTCTCTCGTTTACGTCTGTCTAGCCGCCTGCCTTGTGATTTATCGCTCTTGTTTATCGGATTATTCTCTTCATTTGCCTGTTATATTCCTGTCTGCTCCTGTCTCGACCCTGCCTGTATGACCATGCAAATATTTGCCATGCAATGATTTTCTTTTGTGCTTTTATTAATAGGGGTCACAATTCTTTCTACTTTAATGTCATACTTGCAGTCTGACACAAATGCCCCTAAACTCTTTCTGTGTTTCATACCCACACCTATCTCACACCAGTCTGTTGCATGAACAGATTTCTTCACAAATCTCCATACTTCACACCATGACTGATCCCTGGCCTTGGAAACAGATCAGTGAGGCACAGACTCTCCTGCTACTAGACAAAACGGAAACTGTTTTTCTGTCAGGCTGTCTGAAACCGCACACACACTTTCTGTCCAAAACATTTGATCACAGCTCAAAGTTTCACTCTTCACTTTTTTTTTTTCTTACGACATGTGACGTGCAATGTAAATTGTTAGGCCTCATAATTTCTGTGTTGAACGGCTTTGTTCGATTCTTAGCCAATTCACACATCATCTGAGCCCAATCATTGTTTTTATGCGCCAATCATAAACCCACTGATGCTCAGCTCGCAGACAGCACAATCGGTCCTCCTGTTCTGTCACTCTGACACCCCAGGAGTCTGCAATGAGCACTAAATTTAGTTTACATAATAAATCTCGACCCATGATGGGTACAGGGCATGCCGGTGCATAAGTGAATGCATATTTTAACACCCGGCCTCCCTCTGTTTCACAATTTAAAGGCACTGTGAATTTTTCAACAATTTTATGACCTGATGCATTTATTTTATTAGTCAATTCCGGTTGACATGGCAAGTCACATGGTTGTAAACAAGATCTGGTTGCCCCAGTATCTGCTAAAAATTCAAGTAATACTCCCTCCACTATCATGGGGTATTTTGGCATCTTCAGAAACCCCTCACTTTCAAACATCATTGTACAGTTATCAGAAATTTCATTATTCAAATCAGAAACACTCAAACTAGCGCAAGCTTTTTCTTCATTGCAAAGAGCAGTCTTTACATCGCTCAGTTTAGAATCACACAAAGAAAGGCAAGCTTTTTCTTCATTGCAGAGAGCCATGTTTACATCAGTGTATGTGTGTGTGTGTGTGATTAAAAGATGTTCACTTCCCTGCACTGTAGCTGTTGACTGCTCGCCCGGGACCCCTCCTCCCTGCTCTCAGTCTTTCTCGCTTCAGTCTGCTTCTTGATTTTGCTGGTTTTCTGGACATTCTCGGACCCAGTGACCATCGTTCTTACACAGTCTACATTTACTACACCTTCTGGTTACATGATCATCAGTCCCACAGATCGCATAGCCCCTTTGCTTTGGGTTTCTTTCAGTCCAATTTGAGGGTCTTCCACCCCGTCCTTTTCCTCTCCCCCCTCTCATCTGTTGATATCTTGGTTTTACTCTTTCCTTCTTTGTCGTTTGTTGTTCTTCGCCATGCAGAGCATGCGCTAAAATAGCGGTCAGTCGCCCGTTTTTCCATTCAATGTAGTTGCACCTCACTGCTTGTACAATTTCCGGTCTCCGTCCATTCAGAAACCAGCTTCGCAAGTGGCACTCCCAGGTGCCGGGTTGATTTCCTCTGTCGTCGGGCTCATCTAAGCCGCTGTGTTTGTTGAAGGTCTCGTAAAGTCGATGATAATAGTCTTGAACAGACTCCTCTCTGGTCTGACAGCAATTGCCAATCCTTGATGTGTCCACACGTGCTGGGAAAGCTACTCTTATAGCCTCAGCCAGCTCCACCACAGCTGTACAGTAGTTCGCGTTGGTTTCATCAGTCCAGTTGCTGCTTACTCTGCGATAATCTTCCCCTCGCAGCTTCCCACTCACTTTATGCCAGTTCGAGGCCCCCAGCTTCACAGCTAGTAGCTGTCTCAGTTCATACATGGTAGTGCTGAATTCTTTGCAGAATGTGATCAGCTCGGTGGAAAATCTGTCACCTGCCTCCTCCGGATTTGGCAAATGGGCCTTTGCCTCTTTCATGTTGTTCACAGTCCAAGGTCTAAAGACCATCATTGCCCCGTCAGGTCCCAAAACTTCGACCATCGGGGCTGTTATGCTCACATTTTATTCCTTTACGGTGTTTCTTGTCTTTCTTTTCTTTGATTGGGGACGTCTGCGAGTCCTTTCCTCGTCGACCTCTTCGTTGGGGGTTTTGGGAATCATTTTGGGGTCTTCTTCTCCTCTTGCCCTCCAGCTGCTACCGCCTGTGGATGCGGTGCTGTCGGTCTTCTTGGTGGAGAGCAGTCGAGATCAGGGTCCACTCTTAGGGCTTGCAGCTCAGCCACGGGATAGTGATGATACATGTGGAGAAATAAACACATCAAAGGGGTTAGTGGATCTATGTGGTGCAGTTACTTTTTCTTCACATTCTTCATTTTTTCTTTTCTTTATTATCTCTATGCACCAGTTCTTTCTGGATTGCCCTCCTTTCTCTCTTATCCACCTACCTTATCCAACAATCCACTGTCTGCTCACATTTCTCACACATATGCTTTGCACAATACTCTTTCTGCTTTCTGCTTCCTTCTGACTCCTTTACTACCCTAAATCTTGTAACACTTAGTGTACCTTCTTCCGGAAAATCATGATATTTAACCAACTTATCCATATCTTGCATGCATTTTTGGCCATACCATTTTTCCATTTTATCAAATACTGGTATATCATATTTGGTGAGCTTGCTCTGGGATTTCCCCATAATGGCTCTCTCTCCCTGTGGGTCCTTTTTCAGCTCCTACGTTCTCTGTCGGATGCCTTCAACAGATCCGACCTATAACCCAAAGTCGGCCAGGCGGAGTGCCTCACACCCCGATTATTTAAGTTGCTACGTGGAACTCAAACCCACGACACAACAGATGCAGGACTCTAACCCACAATAGATGCGGGACTCTAACCCACATGCACAGTTGATTGATTATCTGTGCTGTGCTGCCCACAGAGTCAGACCAGCCACTATGGTTTGTCGCCCTTTTTGTTATCCCAATTCTAATAATACCAATTCTAATTTCAAAACCAAATTCTTTTAGAGTATTTTGATCTGTCTCTTACCGGAGAGTTCTGATGCCACCTGGGTTCGTTTACTGATTCCAGTGGTGTTCCTCCTGGGCCCTGGCGGTCGGTCCCTCATCCCTTAATCTAGTCAGGTAGGGCTGTGACTTCTAAGTCCAGGATGTACGGTCACCGTCTGCTCTCGGGTCCAAAAGGCACATCCAAGAAATCCCACTTCTGACATCAAATTGCTGTGGCAAAATAAAACCGACTCTCACCAAAGTAAGAGACAAACTCAGTCAAATGTCTTTTATAAATGTATTCTTTGCAAAGAAGGTCAGACAGTCATACAGAAAAACAGGTTACTGCAGAGTGCGACCAAGAAGGGAGGGCTCACTCCAACTTTCAAGGTTAGCCTTCAAGGTTACATCTCCTAAACGGTAACTTTCCACACGTAGTAAGTCAGATAAATACATTCTGTTACGTCACACTCCCAAGAATCAAATCTTTATATTTAGGGCCCTGATACCTTTCTCTCATGTCATTCTTATAGCAGGTTTAAATAAAGCAGACCCTTACACAATATTCCATAAGCACATAGATGAGTAAAATGAATGAGTGTGCTCAATCCAAATCATGATTAAATATCTAAACAATTTAAACAACTATTCAACTATAGACCTTTTTCCTGACTATATGATGGAGAAGGGTGTGCCTGCACAATCGGAGAGGCTGCAGTTTTAGGACCGCAGATCTAGGACCGCATTTCTAGGACCCTATTTTTTTGTAACAGCGCCACCTACCGAATTGGATGATATAGTGGAGGCTGCCGTTTCAGGACCGCATTTCTAGGACCCTAGTGGTTTAGTTTGTAGTGCTGTTTGTACATGTTGTTAAAGATATTGAATCTCAGGAACATTTTTTTTTTATTTCCACTGTGATATGTTGTTTACAAAGTGTGTAATACCTGCTTTTGAGTCACGATTTCAAATTAAAACAAATTTGCGCTTAAAATATAAAGGGAAAAAAATATTTCAGTCTTTAAACAACTGAAAGAGTGGAGTATCTTAAGTCTTAGTTTCTTGAAACATACTGTATGTTGATTAATCCCCTTAAGTTCAACTATTTAGCTCATTATCAGTTATAATAAAGATGGAATCAAATGAAATCAGCATTTGCAGTCATTAAATTAAAGCCAGATATTTAAAAGTTTGTAGAGAGGCAAGACACAAGACTCAAGAATGATTCAAGAATGTATATTTATATATAAATATACTCATTATTGCAATAACACATAATACAACATCATAATTTAAAAAAAGACTCCTGAGAGAGAGAGGGAGGGAGGGTGCATTAAATAAGAAACATTTGCTTTAACATGTTTAACTCTGCAATATATTTTTATATATTTAACACTTAAGCACTGTTGTGTTTGTGAAGAGAGAGAACCAAACAGAATAACTGTTACTGACATCTAAATCCAAACTCTAAACTCCAAATGTAAGTATATAAGAGCAATACCCACCAACTGATTGTTCTCCCATTTTCCTCAATTGTTTGTCAATTCAGTAATACTTTCTATGAAGTTTGTATTTATAATACATTATAAGGGTATTCTTAAGGAATTATAGTTAATGCATAAAGCATTATCAAAAACCTTATAATATGTTTTATCATCTCATAAGTAATCATAACAACAATTATAATACATTATAATACATTTGTAACACATCTTAATTTATAATGGATTATCTCATATCTTGACATTATTTAAGATGTGGGCAGTATCTTACTACATTTTGTGAGTGGTTAGAAGAGTTTCCTGTGAGGTTAATGTTAATTATGCTGTGAGCTAGTTTTTTGATATTAGATTACATTTTTTTTTGATGGTCCCCTTTATAAGCAACTTTGCAACTACATGTCAACTAACTCTCAGAGTATTAGTAGACTTGGTTGGGGTTGGTAGCATAAGTTGCAAAGTTGCTTACAGTCCGTAGAATGTCTATTGGGGAACCATCAAAATAAATTGCTACCAGATATTAAGCAGACAGTCTACTAATACGCCAATGACTGTTAATTGACATGTAGTTGCAGAGTTACTATTAACTGTTGTCTAAAGGGTACCATAAAAATAATCAAACTGATATTACAATAAAAATAGTTCAAAGCAAATGTGTACACGTTCATATGATCTGATACCTGATCTTATTGCTGTTTGAGAAAAAAAAAAAATATATTATTATTATTATTATTATTAACTTATAAGTGGTCTTTGTCTGCTTTAAGTACAGCGAAGTTACTTCACTTAAATCAGACATTGACCACTTATAATTAATAAGACCACATTATAGACTATTGGAATGTTTTTATGAAGACTTTGTATTTGATATTTTTTGGTAAAAACACTAATAATAAGTAATTCTGTAACGATCCCGACCTCTGTGGTTCCCCCCGATCGCCACCAGAGGTCATCATCGCCTGAGTACTAGTTCTCATCCCTCACTACATCTCCCATAAGCCCCGTACCTGGTTCTGACCCCATGGACTATCACTTCCTGTCTTTCCCCTATAAATACTTCCGGGTTTCGCTTCTCCAGCGCGAAGTCTTGTTTTGCCCCGGCTGACATTTCTGAGCGTTTATTTCTGTGTTGGATTATTGTGGACCATTTCTGGACTGTTTCCCCGTTGACTGAACCCTGCTGCCTGCCTCTGGAACCCTCTGCTTTGTTATACGGATTATTGTTTACTCTGTCTGCTGCCTGCCCCGACCTCCTGCCTGCTTTTCTACTCTGAGTATTGTCTTACCTACGTTATCCCTGTTTACTGTGTACTGACCTTGCCTGTCTACGCTGATTGTCAATAAACGCTGCAAATGGATCCCAACCCTGTTGACCCGTCATTACAAATATGTTATTGTGCAGATCTTAAACAATGGCAAGATATGAGACCTATTATACAATATAACTATAATACATTATAATCCATTGAACTTAAGTGGATGCAACGTGTCCATTGTTTGTTATAAATCATCATACTCTTAACTACAAAAAAGTATTATAATACATTAAAACTGTTCTTATAATTATTTATAAGATAACGCAACATTTTATAAGGTTTCTTATAACGCATTATTCATTCATTCATTATAATGCCTTAAGAATACCCTGATGCAGGGGTGGGGAATGTTGATTTTGGAGGGCCGCATCCCTGCAGAGTTTAGCTTCAAGCCTAAAATAAAAAAATCCTACCTGTATCCTGAAGACCTTGATTAGCTTGTTCAGGTGTGTTTGATTAGGGTTGGAGCTAAACTCTGCAGGGACACCAGCCCTCCAGGATCAACGTTCCCCACCCCTGCCCTAATGTATTATAACTACTGGATTTATAGAAAATGTTACTGTCAGTCCTTCTACTAAAATCTTCCATTTTACTGAAATAGGTATCAGAGAACGACCACAGTTGGGTTAACAGGAATATCAGTAACAAAAGGGTGCACTGGGCAATGTGCACAAATAATTCATATACAACTCTGACCTTTAATGGTAATCCAGACCAGAAAGGAAGACCTGCTCAGCTTCCTGGAAGGACAAATTCGGTAGGACAGCCAAGGCATATATGATGGCCTATGAAAAAATAATTAAAGCATACTATTATACCACTACTGAACAGCAAGCCATTATTCATGGATCCATACATGAGTAGCACCAGCATGCAGTTTATACAGTAGGTTTTGTAAGTGCCGGAGTAGGAACACACACAAACACATTACATGGTCCAGCATAGCTCTGGAAAAAGAAAGCCACAGATGAACTGCACTCCATCTGTGAAGCTCAGTTGTGTTGGTGTCCTATGCAGTGCTCCTCTCAGATAGACAAAAAGGAAGTCCTGTTGTTCCTCACCGCAAGGAATTTAGAGGGCTTCCCGTTGAGTACACCCTATGGGCAAACCATGGTGCAAAAACAGTTAATGAATAAATGTGAACACTGTTAAAGTAACTTACCCCCAAATGCATAACTTTATACTTAACTAACACGGTAAATCAATGAGTAAACAAATGTTCACACTAATACAGTAAACTACAGGTAAATCTGACACATCTCACATCAACATGCTTTTATTATCTTTGTAAGTTTAATTAATGTTCTGGCTAGATTTACTTGTTATAGTCATTAAATCAACAAGGTTTAATTAAATCATGGCCACGAATTAAGAACGTTGTAATAATCAATAAAACTAGCAAACAAATTATTAATTCGTGGGAATTCGTTATTATTTCTTAGCAATTCTCACTTTGGCTATGTAAACTTTGCATCGGTTTAACGTTATAAAATAAAACTCAATTGAAAAACGTTTACTCACACTCTGATTGCAGTCCATGTCGTCCATCTTTGGTGATCCAATTCGGTAGGTGGCGCTTTTACAAAAAAACTAGGGTCCTGGAAATGCGGTCCTACATCTGCGGTCCTGAAAGTGCAGCTTCTCCGGTTGTGCAGGAACATACTATTGAAATTATGAGCGCCACCATTACAAATTCTAACTGCAGATTGGATGCTCTTCTGTTCCGGTCTCCATAGGAACTCATTCAAATAGAGCCCATCGGTTTTTAATGTAGCTGACGTCGGCAGCTTCGTGTCACCTACACACTCGTTAAACTTTGAGAAGTGAGGCACTGACAAATGACGGTCATTGTGATATTGCAAAGTGATGGCGCTATTGAGCCATGTGCTTTTTAAAAACATTTTAGTTTTAAAACGTTTTACATTAGATTATCAGCTCGGAATATACGCTAATTTGACTAGAAACCCTGGAGACTGGAAATGCAAAGCATCCTTCCGATTAAAAGTCAGGTGTGACTTCCGCGTTCAGGAAAAATGTCTATACAACTGGCAAAATAAACTTACTTAATGCATCCTATGGAAAGGATTCAAAGGACATGGGTGTCCATTCAAACACCCATACCTCACCAATGCAAAGGTACTGAGGTCTATTTATAGACCTTAAACATGGGATTATGAGTAATGGAGTGAGTCATATATAGAAACATCAAATTCACAACAACAGATCCTTTTTTGTTTTTCATTAAAAAAAAAAAAAGAAAATCAAGAATTTATCCTGATTTTTCGTTTATTGTTCAGGGACCGATTGCAAGACTAGGCTGGACGTAAAATGTCCTTTAAGTCGTACTTGGAATTTATACCCGTTGCACCATCTCGACGTAGTGCTATGTCTGAGACTGAATTTTACACCTATTCAAAGGCAGGTGTAAAGTGAAAAGTCATGATTTGCTCGGACATTATTTGTTTTTAGGATTCATTCATGTCTGTTAATGAATTATTGCAGACGTGAACTGTAGTGTTTATTGTCTTTTTAGGCAGGATAAGTGATATCAATCATGAAGCTTGGGTTTATCTATACCACACTGCTGACAGTAACTGACCTAATAAAAAAACATGTAATTATGCAGTAAAATATTACATATGAAGTGGGATTATTAAAAGAAACTACCATTCGACATTGGATGTCACATCTTGCTTGGATTCGTAGTTTGTAGCGTGCCTGCCATCCAATAATCTCAGTAAGTTTTGTGCTTGCTTTTAATCAGAAATAAAGTATCAGCTTTCAAATTCTGTCAATTCTATCACAAAATACAAATAATAAATGTGTTTTTTTCAGCCACAGAATGACGCCAGTAGACTAAAACGTACAATTGTAACGTAAAGTCCCATTTAGTCCCATTTAAAATAAAGAAGCACTGTATTACATTCATTATATTTTACCTAACCTATCACTGTGATATCTTTTGGTAACTCTTGTTAGCTGTTTAGGTTTACTAGATTAGGAGTCCAAAGATACACACAAGAGCTGTTCACACCAACTGTGTTTCTTATTCTGATCATGTTCTGTTCTCTGACTTCACTGCAAATTTGAATACAGGGCACCACCTAGTGGTAAGAACCAGCATACATCAGATCTTCCTTCTCTTTTCCCCAAAGAACAATATTTACACACTACAATAAACTTCTTTCTCAACTTCTCTCATAACTTACTTTACTACAGTTAAAGTCCTTAGAAGTTTAGCAAGAATAACGTATTGGTGGCCTAACCACTCTGCCAGAATGTGTCACTTTTACAGTCTCTTCTGCCATAACTTCAGGTGTTGAAGACAACAGTCCTTGTGTTCTTATTGGCAGTGACACTGGCACTGCAGCCACCACATCTGTGGCACAGTCACTTATCACTGGATCAAATGAATCCAGAATGTGTGAATTCTGGAAACTTGTCTCTTTCGTTTTGAGCAGGTTTTTTTGATTTTTTTTTCTGTAAATTTATCCATGCTGCATTTGAACCAGATATGACCTTGGTTGTTCATGCTTTTCCACCACGACAGCTGGCTGCCAGTGACTTTCTGCTCTTCATCTCACCTTTTCTTCTTCCTTCAGAGCAGGTAGGTCTCTTGCTCCTCGATCATAGTAGAGCTTTTGCTTTAGCTGTCTGTCTTTTAGGCTTTTTTGAACCCCTTTGTGCGGCTGTGGTTGTAACAACTTACTCAGTTGTTGGCAATCTGGCTTTCAGTCTGCGGCCCATGAGCTGCTGTGCAGGAGACTTCACTTCACTTCTTCAAGTGGCATATTCCTGTACTCAAGGAGAGCGATTTACAAGTCTCCGTGACTTTCTTGAGCAGATTCTTAATGGTCTGTATTGCACCTTCCCTTTTGGCTGTTCGACTGAGGATGTCTGGGGCTTAAAGTTGAATGAAGTTGAAGTGGAAACTCTCATTTATCCCTGAAGTTTCTAAATTTTGCACTCACAAACTGTGGCCCGTTATCTGAGACAACTTTACCCGGAATTCCATGTCTTGTGAAAATCGACTTTAATGCTGTTATCACATGTTGGCTTGTTGTCTGTGCTAATTTTGCAACTTCAGGAAATTTTGAGAAGCAGTCTACACATAGCAGGTAGTCTGCTTGGTTGAAATGAAAGAAGTCAACTCCTACCTTTGCCTATGCTCTGTCTGGTAAGTCGAAAGGTTCTTTGGTGTTGTTCCTTCTGAAGGTATTGCACACAGCACACTTTTGAACAACAGTCCTTCTGAGAGGGTCAGTTCTTCCTTGAAGGTCCAGTACTTCGTTATTGCAGGCGGAACACCTTTGATTTGTTTGGGCCATCCCGAGTTGACCATCACCATCTGCAGTTCTTTATCTGCTACCGTTGCTTCCTTGACCGCTCTCGGTTTCTCTTCCGAAATAGGCAGACATTCTGACAATTGATGTACTTCCAAATCTCTGTTCAGTAGTTGTTCTGTTTCTTCCTCTTGTTAGACTTTGCTGAGTGTATCTGCTATTTTCAACTCTTTTACAGGTTACCTGCATGGCATATGGCTGAAGTTTCATCAACATCCTCTGCAATCGTGGTGGGGCTTTCTGAAGAGGCTTTTTAAACACTGTCTCCAGCTGCTTGTGGTATGACTGTACTCTTACTGTCTTCCCATAAAGGTACTGGCTGAATTTTTCACATCCATACACAATGGCTAAAAGCTCTTTTTCAATCTGAGCATACCTTTTCTGGCAGTCAGTCAGTGATCAAGAAACCATATGCTACAGGATGTCCTTTCTGCAGGATAACAACTCCCAAACCCTCCAAATATGGAGTTAGAATTGTTGCATAATTCCAAATAAATACATTATGATCCACAAATAAATGTAAAGCGATTGACAGAAACAAAGCATATTCACAAAATAAATAGAATGAGATCCACAAATAAATCTTAGAGTTCCACAAACATGAATTATATTCACAAGTAAAAAAATTAGAATTGCAAATAAAAAACATACTCGCAAATATTTTTTTTTATTTTACAAACACAACTTTGCCCGGCATTTATATGTGAATCGCGTACTGTGCATTTGTAAATCGCTGCGCGTATTTGTGGATTTTGAAACATTTCAAGCGTCAAGAGACACACTGATCCACAAATGGATGGACTCCACCAACCTTCTACTTAAGCCAATCAGATACCGGCCACGTGGGGCTGACCAATCGTTGCATGTTCTCGCTCCAACCAATCACGTTTTGCCTTACAATCAGTGCGGGACCAGCCGTAATTCAGGACAATTAACCAGTCTCTTCAAAATGGACGACCAGGACAGTGGTGCTCATCACAGCATTATTGTAATAATATCTAAAATAAAACAAGTAATGTTATGTGTAATGTAATCAGTGTTTCATGTTTCAATGAGTCGATGTGTGTTTTGACCGTGAGTGTGTTTAGTAAACTGTATTCTATGGTGACCGGGAGGGGAGGTCTTCGGTTCACTTAGTTTTGTAGTGGCCACGACATATAAACTCGTGAGAACGTGATAATATAACGTGGCCACGAGATATTAATTTGTGGGAACGTCATATCAACTCGTGGGAACGTCATATTATGTCGTGGCCACGAGATCATTTTGTCGAGGTAACGACATCCTTATGTTGTGGCCACGAGATGCTATGATGAGGGAACGACATCCATTTCTCGTGGCCACGTCTTATTATGTTGAGGAAACGACATGCGCTTCTCGTGGCCACGAGTTTGATGTGTAAACAAACCTGCGTGACCATAGTAACCCGGGATTATCGGAGATAGATTTATTACCATTTTATTTTGGATTAAGGAATTATTATATTAATTATTATAGAAATGAATACATTATTAAATGATTATATTAACAACAGGGGATGCTGTCTGTGTGAATGCTGTCTGTGCGCGATGCATTCGAAAGAAGTTTATCATTAATAAATATTACCCAAAGTACATCAAATAAAATAGGCCTACAAGATATTTTTATCCAATCTTCTATTAATTGATCGTTTTTTCATTATTATTATTATTATTATTATTATTACTATTATTATTATTATTTGCCTATTATTTTATTTTCGTTCATGTTCCATCTCTTTACTTAACGTTCTATATGTAAATACTGTGAATGCTCCACATATGTTATGTGACTGGGATTTTTACTGGAATGCAGTTTAAAGGTTGAATTATATTTTATTTTGTTTCATCTAATTATAGTGTTTCACTGAGGAATTAATCATTCACGTAGTTTAATTTGTAAATGAAAACAATTGCAAAAGAGTAATTGCAAAATATAGCAAATATTAGCATATAGGGCAGAACCTTAGGCAAAGCGATACACAATAAATATAAAAATATAGCCACTTATAAGTCACTTAAAATTTATTATTAGCCTATTATTATTATTATGGTTAGGCTATTATTATTTTAATAACTGGTTAGGGCTAATTTTATTAATGCTTGACAATTATGCCAATAAAGTTTTGACTATATAATTGTATTTATGCCCGTGTGTGACAATAAATGAGTGTGTTTTCATTTACAAATTAAACTACGTGAATGATTCATTCCTCACTAAATTACTAGTCTAATAATTAGACGAAACAAGATAAAATATAATTCAACCTTTAAACTGCATTCCAGTAAAAATCCCAGTCATATAACATATGTCGAGCATTTACAGTATTTACATATAGAACGTTAAGTAAAGAGATAGAACATAAACGAACATAAAATAATAGGCTAATAATAATAATAATAATAATGAAAAAACGATCAGTTAATAGAAGGTTGGATAAAAATATCTTGTAGGCCTATTTTATTTGATGTACTTTGGGTAATATTTATTAATGATAAACTTCTTTCGAATGCATCGCGCACAGACAGCATTCACACAGACAGCATCCCCTGTTGTTAATATAATCATTTAATAATGTATTAATTTCTATAATAATTAATATAATAATTCCTTAATCCAAAATAAAATGGTAATAAATCTATCTCCGATAATCCCGGGTTACTATGGTCACGCAGGTTTGTTTACACATTAAACTCGTGGCCACGAGAAGCGCATGTCGTTTCCTCAACATAATAAGACGTGGCCACGAGAAATGGATGTCGTTCCCTCATCATAGCATCTTGTGGCCACAACATAAGGATGTCGTTACCTCGACAAAATGATCTCGTGGCCACGACATAATATGACGTTCCCACGAGTTGATATGACGTTCCCACGAATTAACATCTCGTGGCCACGACAAACTTAAGTGAACCGAAGGTGTCCCCTCCCGGTCACCGTACTAAATAACATAGGCATACAAGAAAACATTTTTACCCATCCCTCAATCGTCTTCAAAATATTTGAATATTATTATTAGGCCATTATTATCACCATCATCTTCATCAACATCATTATTATTAGCCTATTATTATATTTTTATATTTTCCCTTCATTTCGATCTTACATAACGTTCTTATTAATAATAATAATAATAATAAGAAGAAGAAGAATATACAAATATTAAATTAAATGTTTAATGTTAGTAAAAATGTTTTAAACAAAACTGATAATCCCAGGTTGCTATGGTCACGCAGGTTTGTTTATGCAATAAACTCGTGGCCACGAGAAATGGATGTTGTTCCCTCAACATAGCATCTGGCCACGACATCGTTACCTCGACAAAAAGATCTCGTGGCCACGACATAATATGACGTTCCCACAGATTCATATCTCGTGGCCACCTTATATTATCACGTTCTCACGAGTTTATATGTCGTGGCCACTACAAAACTAAGTGAACCGAAGACCTCCCCTCCCGGTCACCATAGAATACCAGTTTACTAAACACACTCACGGTCAAAACACACATCGACTCATTGAAACATGAAACACTGATTACATTACACATAACATTACTTGTTTTATTTTAGATATTATTACAATAATGCTGTGATGAGCACCACTGTCCTGGTCGTCCATTTTGAAGAGACTGGTTAATTGTCCTGAATTACGGCTGGTCCCGCACTGATTGTAAGGCAAAACGTGATTGGTTGGAGCGAGAACATGCAACGATTGGTCAGCCCCACGTGGCCGGTATCTGATTGGCTTAAGTAGAAGGTTGGTGGAGTCCATCCATTTGTGGATCAGTGTGCCTCTTGACGCTTGAAATGTTTCAAAATCCACAAATACGCGCAGCGATTTACAAATGCAGAGAGAGCAATCCACAAATATGCGCTGCGATCTACAAATGCACAGAGAGCAATCCACAAATATGCGCAGTGATCTACAAATGCACAGTACGCGATTCACATATAAATGCCGGGCAAAGTTGTGTTTGTAAAATAAAAAAAAAATATTTGTGAGTATGTTTTTTATTTGCAATTCTAATTTTTTTACTTCTGAATATAATTCATGTTTGTGGAACTCTAAGATTTATTTGTGGATCTCATTCTATTTATTTTGTGAATATACTTTGTTTTTGTTAATCGCTTTACATTTATTTGTGGATCATAAAGTATTTATTTGGAATTATGCAACAATTCTAACTCCATATCCAAACTAGCGTCAACAGAAAGAGTCATGTCTTTGTTGACATCAAAGAATCTGAGAACAGGGGCAATTGCTCAGCTCTGACCTAAGTGCCTCGAAACTCTTTTGCTGTGACGTTTTCCAGTCCCAATCCACTCCATTTTACAGAAGTTTCCTCAGTGACAGGTTTGGAACAAACTTCGTGAGGTATTGTACCATGCCAATAAACCTAATTAAGGCAGATTTGTTTTGTGGTTTGGGGATCTCCACAATTGCTGTGGTCTTGTCTTGGTCTGGCTTCAAACCTTCTCCACTTACTCCAATGTACTTTATTTCATCCATTCTGATCTTGCACTTACTCTTTCCAGAAGCTTCCTAAGCCTTGCATCATGCTGTTCCACATTTTTTCCCCATTCGAGTATATCATCCATGATATTTACAGCACCTTCCAGGTCTTCAAGTCTTTGAGTTATGCACTCCTGGAAGACTTCTGGAGCTGAAGATACACCAAAAAGTAACCTCTTGAAACAGTACCTTCCAAAAGGTGTGTTGAATGTGCAAAGCTTGGAACTTTCTTTGTCTAACTGGATTTTTCAAAATCCATGGTTAGCATCTAGCACTGAGAAAACTTTTGCTTTTGGCATTTCACCCACAACTTCTTCAACTGTCTTGAGTGGAAAGTGTTCTCTTTTTACGGTTTTATTTAAGTCATTTGGGTCATTGCAGATGTGATTTGTTCGTCTTTACAACGGTCACCATACTATTGACCCAATCAGTTGGTTCTGTTTGTTTATTGATGACTCCAAGCCTTTCCATTTGGTTGAGTTCTGTCTTAAATTTTGTCTTTTAGTGCTATCAGGACTTTTCTGGGTGGATGTATCATAGGTGCCATGGCTGGATCAATCTTGATGTGATACACACCTGGTATGCACCCCAATCCGTTGAACACATCATCAAACTCTTTTAGGATGTAGACTTTACTCGATTTAGTTGATATGAACTGTTGTGCACTGGCACACCGGACTGCAACACAAGAATAAATGTAGGCTAATACGATTATTTTATGACACATTAAAAAAGTGAAAGAAAAAAAGTACATACTAAGGTTTTAGAACAGGGGTCACCAGACACGGTCCTGGAGGTTTAGAGTTTAGCTCCAACCCTAATCAAACACACCTGAACCAGCTAATCAAGGTCTTACTAGATAAACTTGAAACTTCCAGGCAGGTGTGTTGAGGAAAGTTGGAGGTAAACTCTGCAGGACACCGGCCCTTCAGGAACAAGTTTGGTGACCCCTGCTTTAGAACAACATCCAACTGAGTAGTTTTATAGTTCATACAGTTCCAAGTTGCGATGGGTTAAATAAACTCATTTGAAAATCATTTGAACTTTGTGTCAGTATACTGTTGGGGATTTGTTGTGTCACTTCATCCAGTGTAGACAGCATCACTGATTATAATGAGTTATATTGTATTTTATTGCATCGTGCCACACTGCTCACCTCTGATGTAGACATGGTTTAAGCTAATAAATGTCCACAGTCAAGTGCAGACCAGTACTGAAGTGTAAATATACAGCAGTCATAACTTTATGTTTAAGTTTCCATATTTGGGTGTAACATTTGCATGCTAAACTATTTATGTAAAGAAGTCTTCATACTTCAGTCAGGTGCCAGTATACAAGTAAATCAGCACCCTTCAGATGCAGAGAATTGCATTTGGAATAACAGCAAACAGACAGGTGATGATACAACTTTTATATTGTACAACAGACAAATTAAATTAAGCAGAATAACTTTTTTTATGTGTGGTTGCGTAATGTGCAAAGTGAGCAGGCAGAGCCAAGGATCTATATGCGAGAAGTATTTAATAAAGAAACCGGAAAACATAACAAACACTGGGAGCCAGGGAACAAATACGGAAGCACAAACAAACATTAGCTGACAAACCACTAGTGGCACACAAGCACTGAAAGGAACCAATGAGTTACTAAGGAAACAAGGAGTGAGTGTGGTCCAATGAGTGTCTATGGCAAATAATAAAGGTAACTATGGAGACAAACAAGGCACACAGCAGACAGGGGCAAAGTTAATAATCTATCATTTAGATTCAGATAAGAGTAGTAAATCATTCGAAATGGAAAATGTCTTTTATTTGTGTACATTCAAAATTACTGCAAAATTTATCCCTTTGAAATGGTTTAGTCTCCTTTGAACATCTGTCTGACGCATGCCACTGTAACGCCACACCAGCAGAGGGAGCCCTTGCTCATGGACTGACTGTTCCTGCTCCCTCTGCTGCTTCATGGGTTACTTCCTGTTTGGTGGCCATATAAGGAGGCCTAAATCAAACAAGCCCGCGAAGTATTGTTTTGCCTGTGTGGACTCTACTAAGCGTTTTTCCTGTTTCATTGCCTTGTTTCTTTGTCACTTTGGACTGATCACCAGTATTTGGACTCTGCCTGTTTATTTGGTTTTCACTTTTGTCTTGCCTACGTTTCATTGTTTGTTTGGAGATTGCCCCCGCCTGTCTTGACTACGATCTGTTTAATAAAGCTCGCAACTGGAACTTACACGCTTCCCTGGAGTCCCGTTACAGAATACTTCGCCTACCCAAGATCCAGCGG
Source organism: Cirrhinus mrigala (assembly GCA_036247105.1). Lineage (NCBI taxonomy): Eukaryota > Metazoa > Chordata > Actinopteri > Cypriniformes > Cyprinidae > Cirrhinus > Cirrhinus mrigala. Next base: position 511,836 of record CM070026.1, read on the forward strand.
CTTTTAGTACACAGATCACCATGGACCCAGCATCACGCCTCGTTCGACTCCATCAAGGTAACTGGCCAATTGAACAATACGTTATGGACTTTTGTGAACTTAGTCACTTGGTGGATTTTAAGGAAAGCTTCCTCAAGGACATTTTCTTCTTTGGTTTATGCAAAGACATTTCAAATAAAATGCCTGGTCATCACCGCCACTGGTCTTTAGTCTGTTATATTGACTATGCTCTGTTGCTGGCTGGATCGGCATTTACTGTAGGGATCGTCAATGATAAACCCTACCATCCTCCCGTACCAGCCACACCAAAATGCTCATATGTCACCACCAAGCCAAAGCCTGTTCACGTCATGCCTGCCAAGCCAAAACCTGCTCATTGCCTCCACCAAGCCAAAGCCAAAGTCTGCTCACGTCACATCTACCAAGTCACAGTTTACTCACGCCATGTCTGCCGCTCCAGGGCCTGCTCACGCCATGCCTGCCTGTCCAGAATCTGTACCTGTCATGGCCGCCCTCCCACAGCCAGCTCACAAGATGGCTACCATCTCCAAGCCAGTCCACAAGATGGCCGCCATCCCAGAGCCAGTCCACAAGATGGCCGCCATCCCAGAGCCAGTCCACAAGATGGCCGCCATCCCAGAGCCTGTCCACAAGATGGCCGCCATCCCCAAGCCTGTTCACAAGATGGCTGCCACGCCTGAGCCTCATCAGTCCAAAATCATCTCATCCAAATCTCATCTCGCCATGTCTGCTGCACCCAAAGCAAATCAAGTGATGGCTGATCCTTCGTTGTCAACTCAAGTCAGGGCTGCACGTTCAGTGCCAAATCAAGTGACAGCTGTGTTTCCTGAGCCACGTCAAGTTACAGCTGTTACTTCGGAATCAAGTCAAGTCACAGCTGTTCTCCATGAGTCAAGCCAAGATACAGCTGTTCCCCATGAGTCAAGCCAAGTCACAGCTGTTCCCCATGAGTCAAGCCAAGTCACAGCTGTTCCCCATGAGTCAAGTCAAGTTACAGCTGGGTTGTCTATGTTACGTCAAACCACAGCTGATTTCCATGAACCAAGCCAAGTTACAGCAGATCTTCATGAGCCAAGTAAAGTTGCTGCTGTCTTCCCCAAGCCAAGCCAAGCCACAGTTGATCTTCATGAGCCAAGCCAAGTTACAGCTACGTTCATGAGCCAAGTCAAGTCACAGCTGGTCTTCACGAGCCAGGTCAAGTCACGGCAGACCTCCCTGAGTCACGTCAAGTCACGGCAGACCTCCCTGAGTCACATCAAGCCACGGCAGACCTCCCTGAATCAAGTCAAGTCACGATAGACCTTCCTGAATCAAGTCAAGAAACAGCTGCGCTCCTAACAGCACCTCTTCACGTCATTGCTGCCAGTACAGGGCCTTGCCAAGCCACGGCCATCCTGCCAGAACCTCACCAGGTCCCATCTGACCTTCCAAAGCCACGTCACGTTTCAGCTGATCCTCTAGAGTCTCGTCATGTCTCAGCTGATCCTCCAGAGCCTCGTCACGTATCAGCTAACATCCCAAGCCACGCAGGGCCCACGCTCCCAAGCCACATGTCCACAGCGTCCACACCCTCAAGACCGGCAGGCATCCCACCATGTACTGTGCTGCCTGTAATGGCTATTGCCATTTTGAGTGTGTGGGCCACACACTGCACTCCAGAGGCCTCGTCTGTCCACGAGTCTGCTCCAGAGGCCTCGTCTGTCTACGAGTCTCCTCCAGAGGCCTCGCCTGTCCGAGAATTTATGCCAATACCTCCTGAGGTGTCAAAATGCACTGTAGAACCTCCTAAGGAGGTGGCGTCCATTAATGAACTCACTGCCACGTCTGACCATGAATCCACGGCTATGCCTCCAGAGGTGTCAGCTTGTGCTGTAGATCCTCCAAAGGAGGCGGCGTCCACTCATGAACTCACTGCCACGTCTGACCACGAGTCTGCGCCAATGCCCCTGGAGGTGGTGGCTCCGGCTGCAGAACCTCCGATGGGGGCGACGTCTTCCTATGAACAGCCAAGAAGGCCTATCATGAACTCTCTGCCCGCCATGTCATGGCCAAGAAGGCTAATCAAGAACACTCCGCTCTGCTATGGATGTGACTAGTTTCACTGTGGATATCTCTGTTCCTGTCTGCTCTGCTTGCTCTGTCTGTCTCGCCATGGCTTCCTGCTCTCCCTGCCCCACCATGGCTGCCTGCTCTGCCTGCCCCGCCAAGGCTCCAGTCTCCTCCAAATCAAACATGGTGGACTTCTCCAAGTTTCCACTGTCGGCCACAGCTCCACGGTCCAGGTCCTCCAGGGTTCCACTGTCTGCCACAGCTCCACGGCCCTGGTCCTCCAAGGTTCCACTGTATTGCCACAGCTCCATGGTCCAGGTCCTCCAGTGCTTCACTGTCTACTACTGTTCCATGGCCCAGGTCCTCCAGTGCTTCACTGTCTGTCCCTGCTCCACGATCCAGGCCCACCTCCTCTGCACGGACCTTCCCCTCCGTCCCACCCCCTGTTTTGCCTCTGTTACCCCACCCTCCTGGACTGTTGTTTTGAGTGCCAGGAGTCGCTCCTAGGGGGGGGGGATTCTGTAACGCCAAGCCAGCAGAGGGAGCCCTTGCTCATGGACTGACTGTTCCCGCTCCCTCTGCTGATTCATGGGTTACTTCCTGTTTGGTGGCCATATAAGGAGGCCTAAGCCAAACAAGCCCTCAAAGTATTGTTTTGCCTGTGCGGACTCTACTAAGCGTTTTTCCTGTTTCATTGCCTTGTTCTTTTGCCACGGTTTTGTTTCATTGTTATAGTTTTGCCTTGTTTTTTGTTCTGTTTCTTTGCCATAGTTTTTGCCTTGTTCCATTGCCTTGTTTCTTTGTCACTTTGGACTACGTTTCATTGTTTGTTTGGAGATTGACCCTGCCTGTCTTGACTACGATCTGTTTAATAAAGCTCGCAACTGGATCTTATACGCTTCCCTGGAGTCCCGTTACAGCCACAAACATGAACCAAAACATAGCTGATAAAGTCTATGTTATTTGATGTTAAATGCATTATATGTCACACTCCCCAGTCACCAACCCAGTCAACTTGGAACTACATTCCCCAGCATCTCTTCTGGTTACCACCTGCACACAGTCAGTCATCACTACACTTGCCATAGATCAGGGGTCACCAAACTTAATTCTGGAGGGCCGGTGTCCTGCAGAGTTTAGCTCTTGCCTCAACACACCTGCCTGGAAGTTTCAAGTATACCTACTAAGACCTTGATTAGCTGGTTCAGGTGTGTTTGATTAAGCTAAACTCTGTAGGACACCGACCCTCCAGGACAGAGTGTGGTGATCCTTGCCATAGATTAGGGTTAGGGTCTCCTCATCAAGTCTAGCATAAAAGCAGACACTCTCCATTTCTCTCTTGTCTGGCCCTGTTGTTGCTACATGTTACAACTTACTTGGCTACCTACTCGTTGTACCTACCTTCTCTGATCCACCATCTGTCTACCTTCATCTGCCCGTTGTGCCCGTCTCCATTGTTCATCTATTCCAGCTTATGCATTACTCTGACTCACCTTATCAATAAACTCCTCATAAGTGGAAGTTGCTTCTGTTTTGCTGACAGAAGACCAGACCAGATCATAGGATGGACTTTAAAACAGCAAAAACTATCGTATACAATTAGTATCACAAGTACTTAGTATTAAGTGACTTACATTTTAGACGAAATATTGGCAGCGAAACAAAGGCAGAGCAGAGCAGTTGTGAGTTTCTGAGCAACAAAGTAGTTTTTCTTTACTGAAAAATTCATTATTTTAAACAAACTGATGATTTAATGGCCCACAATAAATGCAGCCTTCACGCCATGTTGTAATTACCGTAATTCCGAGATGACAACACGTGACATTTTACTCATAGCTTTCCATGTTGTTGGACTCAGAGGTAGCGCCTAAGTAGCGCCAAAATGAGCCTGGCGGCGGTCACATGGTACATCTGTCACTGGTCCAAGTCGTAACTCTCAGAACATTCCGAGTTTACAAGTTGTAATTACGAGTTCAGGAGCACGTGAGGGCTTTGGCGTTGATAGTGTTGCCATAGAAACACATAATTCAGATAGAGTAGAATGTCACGTGTTTTCATCTCGGAATTACGAGATGGCGTGAATGCAGCTAAAGTCAGTCAAAAACAAACAATTCTTTGATTTTGAATGAATCAGCCGTTTTGAATGAATCATTTCAATGAGTCAGTCATTAAGAAAAATTGACTTGCTGCCACCTACTGGCAGTATTTGTTTTAAATTTAAAAGTAACATTTCATATTTCTGTAACACTTCACGGTATGGGTGCATATATTACAATAAACTCATGCAAAAATTCATGCATGAATTATACATTACTTCATGCATAATATGTCATGAATCAGGAACTAACATAAGTTCGAAGTCTTTCATTCATGACTCCATTGATGAAGAACAACTTAAGACATTAACAAGATGGGTACATCAATATGATTTGTTTTTCTCTAGGTTTTCTTTGTTAACAAAAAAAGAAAAAAGAAAAGAAAGAAAGGAAAAGTCTTTCGTCGTCTTGGTTACTCTCGTAACCCTCATTCCCTGAAGGAAGGAACAGAGATGTTACGTCGACTGACATCATGGGGTTTCGCTTGGGAGCCCAATCACCTTTGAGCTTAAGAAGAAAAGGCCAAGGAACATTGGCGAGTGGAATTTGCATGCCAAACCACTCCCCTGTACATACGGGTATATAAGATGGCGGCATGCATCCACTCATTCAGGTTTGTGGAGATTCCAGTTCAGTGCAGTTCAAGATTGTGGCACGAGGGACGTAACGTTTCCTTTCCCTTCTTCAGGGAACGAGGGTTACAAGAGTAACCGAGACATTCCCCCTCAGTCAGTCACGTTCGACGTTATGTTGACTGACGTCATGGGGTCCCTCTGGAAAACTTCACAACCCTGAACTGCGTTATGTAATTGAGTAACAAACGTTGACAGGCAAGCATGTCAGAACAAATGAGACTCAATATGTAACCTTCCCAATGCCCTGAGGGCCAGATAAAGGGCCTTCGAGGGGTGCCAGGTTTCTGAAGCAACCGTTGGGGGTCGGAGCACAATGACAGGATGTAGAGTCATGTGGAAAAATTACTTTTTTTTTTTTTTTTAATGTTACCCAATACATGGGAGGAAACAGGCTCTACATGGAGGTTGTAGAATCTCACGAAGGTGTTAGCTGTTGCCCAGCCCACAGCTCTACAGATGTCTGCAAGAGAGGCGCCGTGCGCCAATGCCCAGGAGGAGGCAACACTTCGGGTGGAGTGGGATCTAACTCCTACGGGGGCAGGGCTCACCTTGCCATTGATACACCAAGGTGATGGCATCTACCACCCAATGGGCCAACCTCTGTTTGGAGACAGTATTCCCCTTCTGCTGTCCTCCAAAGTAGACAAAGAGCTGCTTGGAGCATCTGAAGCTCCGGGTGTGTTACACGTATATGCGCAAAACAAACAGGACACAGCAACGCCAAGGCCAACTCTGCCTTCTCCGGGGGCAGCACTTACAGGTTCACCACCTGATCTCGAAAAAGAGGGGTGGGAACCTTGGGCACATAGCGGCGTAACTGCGGCTGTGGCTGTCATATGCCCCAGGGGCCTCTGAAAAAGTTTTAGAGGGACCGCTGTTATGTGCCTGAAAAGTTTCAAGCAGTTGAGAACTGACTGTGTGCGCTCGTTCATGAGCTGCACCGTCATGTTGACTGAATCCAGCTCCATTCCGAGAAAAGAGATGCTCTGCACAGAGAAGAGTTTGCTCTTCTCGCAATTGACCCAAAGCCCCAGATGGCTGAGGTGCCGAACCACCAGATCCCTGTGCTGGCACAACAGATTTTGAGAGTGAGCTAGTATAAGCCAGTCATCAAGATTGAGGATCCGGATGCCCTTCTCCCAAAGTGGGGCCAGGGTATCCTCCGCGAGTTTGGTAAAGACGCGGGGAGACAGGGCCAGCCCAAAGGGGAGGACTTTGTATTGATACGCCTGACCCTCGAAAGCAAATAGAAAAAATGGTCTGTGTCAAGGTAAAATTGAGACATGAAAGTACGTGTCCTTCAGGTTGATGGCTGCAAACCAATCCTGGTGACGAAAGCATGAATGCGCTTCAAGGTTAACATCTTGAACAGTAGCCTGTGAAGGGACTGATTCAAGACTGTGATCCTCAGGTCCCACTTCTTCCCAACCAATGTAGCCGCAGAGTTTTTACGGGCCGACAAACTAGGCTGGGTAGAAGCCAAAGGGACCCTGCTCGCGAACGAGAGGTGTGAACCATCCACAAACGCTGTCTCAGCGTGTTTACGGCCCAGGCATTTGAGACAGCGATCGTGGCCGTCATTGGGAGTAAGGAAACTACCGCACCCAGAAGCACACAGTCAGAAAGTCATCTCGTAAGACAGACTCTCGACGACCTTGCAAGCTGAGGAAATTTTCTCTTTTAGGCTGGTTGCCCAGGGAAGGACCATGGCACAGCTTACGCTCGGGGCAGTACGCTGCTGAAATGCAAAAGGAGCAAGGAACGTTCCCCGCAGCTGAGAACTTCCGCAGCTTCTAACTTCTTTCTTTTTATCTGTTTGCTCAGGCAGACAGCTCGAAGCGATCGGCTCTGAAGCAGCAATCTAAATGAATGGATGCATGCCGCCATCTTATATACCCGTATGTACAGGAGAGTGGCTTGAATTAGCAAAGCAGTGATTTATTTAGAATTTCGCAAGCAAAACAAAAGTAATGCATAAACTCAGGAAAATAGCCAGAATGTGGCTTCAAAGGGTTCACAGTCTTATCTATAGGTAGGAAGTTGCAGAGGAGGAATCCCAGATACAAGTCAGTCCACAGGTCAGGTGAGTGTCCAAGGCACATGAGGTAAACAACACTGAGACCGGATGACTGTGAGCGGGAAGTAATGCTGCGTTCACGTCATATCGTAATTACCGTAATTTAGAGATGACAACATGTGACGTTCTACTCGGAGCTGTTCACGTCCTCAGACTCGGAATTCTGCTTTTCTATGGCAACATTATCAACGCCTAAACAGAACCTATGTTGGTCATGTTGTAGCTGTCAGAAGACTCCCAGTTCACAAGTTGTAATTACGAGTTCTACGAGGATGTGAATGCTTTTTACAAGTTGGTATCTCATAATTAAGGGAATTCCAATATGGCATGAACGCACCTTGAGTGTCTTTATACGCTGGGTGATTGGGAACAGGTGCTGGTGATTAGAACTCTGGTGAACTAGAATGGGTGAGTGGAACTGGTGGCATGGTGTCTGAGGGGGGCGTGGCTGGTGGATCCGTGACAGTAACACAGCAGTAATGTATAGAGACCTCGGCTTGTAACTATAGTCTAATTACAAATTATAGAACGTTAAATTACTTGATTAAAATAATCAAATTACAGTAATGTGTTACTACCCAACACTGACATCAAGATACATTTACTGGAGATATAAAATGATATAAAATACAAAGTCTTATTTGAAGTGAGTTTATGATTAAAACAAGAAATAGCATCTGCCATTTGGCTCAGAAAAATTACCTTCACTTAAAGGGGAGTTTTGATAACTCATTACAGATATTTGTTCTTGTTTTAAGTATAACCTCATTCAATTTTATTACATTTTTCAAGACTTCATTTTACATTTGCATCTGAAAAAAAAAAAAAAAAAAAAAAAAAATCTTGATTGCATGCATGTTTTGAATTTTGTATTGTATTTATTGCCATCATTTTATGAATTTATGTTTCTTACACTTTAAGACTTTAAGACCTGCAGAAACCATAGGAAAAGGCATTTTGTGCATAATGTTGTTCATGTGTCAGATTTTCTCATTTTATTTTTTTAAGTCTTAGCTAGATGTCCTGTTTCCATTATTTATTATAATTAATGTGTTACTGATGTTTTGTATTTGTCATTGTGTATTTAATTGTAACCCATGCTGCAGAGCAAATTGCCCTGAAGGGGGACAATAAAGAGTTAAAAGGTAAGAATACAGTACTTTATTGTAGAAAACAACGGATTCTGGTAAATATTTGCTATTTCCCATAAAGTACGGCACTATGCTCTGAAAACACACCAAAGACCATAATTTTAACATCACTCAGTATTGAGTCCAAACTGTCAGTGGAAACAACAACACTAAAGCATTGTTGCAGTCAATTAGGTAATTAAGTGACAACTAACCAGCAGAATCACTGAAGGAAGAGAAACAAGAATACAAGAGTTGAGCAGAAAACAAACAACTACTTCGTGCCACAGCCTGAAGCCCTTCGTCTCTCAAGATTTCACCACCTGATGAACTCCAAAAACACCATCTTGACTCGCTGTGAACTCTCTGGTCTCTCAGATTATTACTACATTTTAAGGCTGGCATTTCTTTAAAAACAACAAAAACAAAAAAACAAAAACAAACAATTAATCATATTCTGTGCGTTAACATGAATTATCTTCAACCTGCTGAAATGTTGCTATAAATATATTTCCCTTCCATATATGCATTCTGAATAATAAATAAATATATTTCCCCACTAACCTGCCGCATTCTCATGAACAGTATTTTTCTTTTATTGTTCATATTTCATACCTGTTGAATGTACAGTTTTAAATGAGTTTGACTGATAAACACCCTTACAAAAATAAACCATTTTTAGTAAAAGTGCCATGTTTTTTTTTTTTTTTTTCCCCATTTTCACCATTTGTATAACACTACTTACTACAAATAGCCTACCATCGTTACACTATGGTCAGTGTAGTAAAACCGGAGTTGATTTGTGGTTATATGGTTTAACTTCAATTGCAATTTTTGGTTTTATTTGTAGTAAAACCATGGCTTGTTTGTGTGCGTTGGTGCTCTTATTCCGAGCCCATACTGCTTATTCCATAGTTTAAAATGGCTGAATGAATGTGCGGTAACTGCCTTATTTAATGATGTTAAAAATTTAAATAATCTTTAACAGTGACACGTTGACAGTGCGACTACTTTGAATATTCGTATTTTGACATTAGGCTACATACAGTGAAATGATGACACAGAATAGTGACTTTTTTTAAGCAAGAAACATCTCATGGATGCTCTGGGACGCATCCTCAGTGATGTATTCTGGGATCAATGGGTGTTTCAGGTCTCACAACATCATACACCCTCTCCCAGGTGACCCAGCCGGGGTTGATCAAGCCCCGACTTGCGTCCCAGTAGCAGTCCATGGATCAGCCCTCTTTAACCAAAGCCACCTTGTGGCCTTCTCTGCAGCTTCGCTTGCGGATCGAATGGCCCTCTTCTTTGCCACCCCTGTAACGCCCAACCAACTGAGGGCTTTGCACAGTAATCGTCCTGCAAAGCCTCTACAACCAACTTCTATGGGCTCATAGATGGTTCTCCAGCCTCTCGCCCTGCACTCTTCCACCAGTTCCTGGTACTTACCGTGTTTCCTCTCATTGGCTTCCTCAATACGCTCTTCCCAGGGCACCGTAAGTTCCAGCATGATTAGCTGTTTTGAAACCTCAGAGGTAATTATCATGTCTGGGCGGAGACTTGTTGTTACAATGTGCTGAGGGAACCTCAGTTGTTTCCCCAGGTCGACCTGTAGCTGCCAGTCCGAGGCTTTGTGGAGGAGGCCTGTTGTTAATTGTCGGCGCACTTGGGGTTTCTCTCCAGCTTTAATAAAGGGGATTGCCTTTTTTGGAGCTTGATGGTGCTTGCTGGTGCTGATGGCTGAGGCTAAACTCACAGCAATTGCCTTAAGCACCTGGTCATGGCGCCAACGATAGCGACCATCAGCCAGAGCCTTTGGGCAGCTGCTGAGGAGATGTTCTAAAGAGCCTCTTCCAGAGCAAAGAAGGCAGGAAGGTGTCTCACTCTTCCCCCAGACATGTACCAAGAAACGGACCCGATGAAAATCTGCCTGCAAGATATTTGCCCAGGTAATCCTGTGCTGCAGTGTACTCTCCCACCTAGTCCATGCTCCCTGCTGCCGGAGTCCCATCGCCCTGCTCACTCGCTCTTCCTCCACGCCTGCTCAAACCTCTTCCTGAAATAGATGGTGTCTTTCCTTGCCCCGGGCCTGGCTAATCAAGGTCTTTGGGAAATAGCCCAATCCCGCTCTGCCTGTCGCCACAGTGCCCACCAGAGCCTTTTGTCTCAAGCGTGACTCTGCCAACTCCACTGCTTTCCCAGCATTCCATTTCCTTCCTGTCCTCACCTCAATGCTGGCTGATGACACCTTGCAGTCCCTGGAGTCCCTGTACTGTAGGGCTTCTCTGGTGCGTACCACCATGAATTCTTCTGTAAGGCCACTGAAAGGCAGCTGCAAGATGTTACTCGTCCCATATAGTGCAGCGCTGGTAAGACTGCGTGGAAGGCCCAGCCACTTCCGAAGGAAGCCACTGATCTTCCTTTCTAGGGACTCAACTGTTGTCATTGGGACTGCATAGACCAGCAGGGGCCACAAGACTCGGGGCAGAATGGAGTGCTGGTAGATCCAGGCTTTAAATCTACCAGGCAGACCTGACTTATCAACCTTGGTAAGCCAAGCTCCAAGTTCTTTGATGGACTTCTGGATGGCGGCAGAGTCTTTCAGGCTGGAGTCAAAGAGCTTCCCCAAACTCTTCACAGGTTGCTCCGTGATGGTTGGGATGACAGTTCCTGAGATGGAAAAACGGAACTTGTCAACCAATTTCCCCTTCTTCAGCACCATTGACCTTGACTTGGAGAGCTTAAAACTCATTCTAGCCCAGGCAATGAGTCTCTCTAGACCTTGTAAGATCCACCTGCTCCCTGGGACCGATGTCGTTGTAATGGTAAGGTCATCCATATGAGCTCTTATAGGGGGTTGTCGTACGCCTGACTTAGTTAAGGGCCCTCTGCACTCCACTTCGGCTTACTTGACCACCAAGTTCATGGCAAGGGAGAAAAGAATAACCGAGATGGTACAGCCTGTTATTATTCCTTTCTCAATGCGATGCCAGTCTGATGTTTCTGACCCAGATGTGACCCGCATCTTGAAATTATTGTAGTAATCCAGAATCAAGTCCTTAATCTTACTGGGAACATGATGGAGGTGTAGGGCGAGCTCAACCAGCTTATGTAGTATGGACCCATAAGCATTTGTCAGGTCCAACCACAAGACAACTAAGCCACCTCTGTTCTCATGGGCCTCTCTGATGAGTTGTGTAACTACATCAGTATGTTCCAAGCAGCCGGGAGCTCCAGGAATCCCCCCCTTCTGCACTGAGGGGTCGATGTAATTGTTCTTGAGGAGAAACTCTGTCAACCTTCGTGAGACGATGCTGAAAAACACCTTCCCTTCAACACTCAATAGAGAGATGGTTCGAAACTGGTTGATGTTTTTCGAGTTCTCCTCTTTAGGAATCCACACTCCCTCAGCACACCTCCACTGATCAGCAACTCTTCCTCTTCGCCAAATCACCTTCAAGATCTTCCACAAGTGCCGAAGAAGCCATGGACAGCGCTTATAGACTAAATATGGTACGTCACTGGGGCCTGGAGTAGATGCTGAGCGAGATGCCTTAATAATCTCCTCAACCTCCTTCAGACTAGGCCCCCTCAAATTGAACTCTGTTACTGGGGGGGCAGGGCTGATGAGAGCTTTGTTGGGCTCCAACTCCTGTTCTCTAAGGGGATCTTTCACTGTGTCCTGCAGGAAGCGATTCACTTCCTCTATCGAGCACTCAAGCCCACCGCTGCGCTTGTCTCTGAGCAGTTGTTTTGTGAAGCCGAAGGGACTGGTGATGAAGGCCGCTCGCTTCCTGGCTCTCTCTCTCCCCCGTCTCCGGTGCCACTCTGCTCTGCATAGGGTCATCAGCTTCTTCCGCAAAATGTTTTGCAGCTCTGCTAATGGTTGCTTCTCCTCATCAGTAGCTTTCTTGTACTGTTTCTTGAGGGAACAAAGCTCCTGATGCAGGTGATGTATCTGGGTAGCCCTGCGGTTCATGGTGTAGAAGGTAGGCTTAGTCTTTCCTTTCTCTACCCGGACAAATCTTTCTAAGGCATAGCTGTAAATGATGGTAGTCATTGTTTTGAGTCGGCTATCAGCATCTCCTTTGGCAGTGGCTTGGATGATATTGGACACATCCTCATCAAACTGCAGCCACTCACTCCGTTTGCTGGCTGGGGGCCACTTAATCCGCTGCTTAACTACTCTGCTGGGATTTGGAGGCTTTGGTACGTGGAGGGACTTGGCTCTGTGGGTTGCCTCCTGGCCGGGCTCCTCCTGCGTCTCACCAGGTTCAAGACCTGTGCGTTGCACCTCACTCTCCTGCTCCAAACATTTCATTCTGGCCTGATGGATTTTTAGGCCCCGATGATTCTTACACAGCTTTCCGCAAATGCATATCACATTCATTACATTCATCGTCTGTCCGTTAGCATGGGTTGTTAACCTTAGGTCCGTCCGATTGGAGATCTCATCCTCCCCCCCTCTCGGGACCTCCAGGGGGTATCTTTCTATAGGGCTTTCCGTAGCTTGTTTGGGTTCTCTCTCGCGAAAGACACAGTTTGGGGTGCTAACCCATACTGTCCCAGGTGCTGTCTTTCCGTGCCGTCAACTGTCTCTCCAGTAGTCAACCAAACTATTCTTGGTTGTCACCTAGTCTATTTCTAGGAGTCACTGGCTAAGCCAGACATTAAATTTAAGCAAGAAACATCTCATGGATGCTCTGGGACGCATCCTTAGTGATGTATTCTGGGATCATTGGGTGTTTCGGGTCTCACAACATCATACACCCTCTCCCAGGTGACCCAGCCGGGGTTGATCAAGCCCCGACTTGTGTCCCAGTAGCAGTCCACGGATCAGCCCTCTTTAACCAAAGCCACCTTGTGGCCTTCTCTGCAGCTTCGCTTGCGGATCGAATGGCCCTCTTCTTTGCCACCCCTCTAACCCCTGACTAATATATTTGAAGTGCCCCTATTATGCCATTGTAAAGGTTGATAATATTGTTTTAATAGACTCCCAAAACAGGTTTACATGTATGCAAGGTCACACCTCTATGTTGTAAACTTCAACATTCTATAATGCATTAAGGCGGCTTTCACACTGAACGCGGAAAGCGCTGCACTGGCCGCTGGGTTCAGTGCAGCCCTTCAGAGCGCAGCGGCAAAAGTTTATTTGAACAACTTATTTGAACTTTGTCCGCGGCGTGCGCGCTCCGCTGCGCGTCCGCTTTGGTCGAGGCAGAAACAAGCCATCCTCGCAGGGCGGAAGACATTGAAACGAATGGGTTTCAGAGCACAGCGCTTTCCGCATTCGGTGTGAAAGCCGCTTCGTGCGCGATCCTTTATCATTACTTCAACTAATGAGACAGACAGACAGTCAAGCTGCATCAATCACAGATTGTCAGACTACAGTGGGTCCACAGCTGAACAACAGAACTACAAAAGCGTGATTTATGATTTAGCCAGTTAGCAAGACATGTGCAGGGTTGTTACACAACATAACATACACAACTACGTATTTTGAACAATCACCAGAAAATACAATCTTTGTAGATTCATCATCTTTTGGAAATGAATATAAAACAGTTTTACTCACAGCGAATGATACAGCGTCTTCTGTATAATGTACGTGTAAATTTCCATGTGACGTAAATCACATGTAAATTTTACTGTTTGTGGGCGGACAAGTGGTTCACGACGTAGAACGTGGGCGGACATTATGCAAATGTGTTACTTCGTGACGTGTGGCCATAACAGACAAAGATTTGAATTCCTGACGACTCGTTCAGGCGTTTGTGAGCCGACTCTTTTTTTTGATAGACAATAACTTTATTTATTGTTCACTGTCGGCTTCCCAACTTTGCAGATAGTTTATGTTCACATACAGCTACATGACACTGCATGAAAGGACATATTTGAAAAGGCATAATAGGAGCACCTTAATACAGATAAATAAAGGTTCATTATGATCTTATACATCAGATCTCGCAACTACTGCAGCGTCGTGATTAGGCCACTATAGAGCACTGACACCCTAGCTGTGTCCCGAAGTGGAGTGCACGCAGTGGGCCACGCCTCCGAAGTGCATGAGACACTCTGCCTTCGCAGGATTTCCCAATTGCGCCACCAGGTGTTCCCGATTACCGCTCCTGTCGCATAGCAACAGTGCGAGAGGAGCGCTGCCATCCTGACAGGTTTAGACGTTTAAGTTTGGTGCCAGCATTGGTCATATTTGTTTTTATATTTTATGTTTTACTTCAGGAGATGGTGGGAACGTACCTTAGGCTTGGCCAAGAGCGTGGCTCTTATACTCGATATGTTACCAAAGTGTGATTTTATAATAGTTTATTGTCTTGATGGTGAACATATTTGGAAAGGTGTGCAACCCTGATTTTAGGCAGTTAAGTAACCATAAAAATAAAACTGTGAATAAATAAAAAACAGTTATGCACTGTTCATCTCAATGTTCAGCAGCAGCAGTAACACCTGAACAGAGCTCTGTATGGCCGGTCTGAGTCCTTCAGACGCAGCTTTTGATATGGGTTGCAGCTGTACTTAGCAACAATTTCTTAATATTCTGACCAAAAAAAAAAAAAATGTTAGTTTTATTTACAAAATGACCAGTGGTGGACTGTAACGAAGCAATGAATTAGGTTACTATGAGTTTTTTAATAGGGGAAAAAAAACTATGGTAGTCAGTGGGGGGCAAAATAATGGCTGATTTTTTTTTTTTTTTTGGGGGGGGGAGGTTGAATTATCCCTTCTACTAAGGTTTTAAATATGACTAGTACATTTCCCGAACGTGGTATTAGTAGTTACTAAAAGTAAGTACTAAAGTACCTTAATATTTCTTTTACTCATTATTTTTATCATAGCTCTGAATAATTAAATAATTAAATAATTAACCTAAATGTGCCAATGCTGGAGAGGTTTTTTAATGACTGTGACACACGGCCTGATTTTCGGCTGAGCAGGGAGACCCTGACAGTGCTGCTGGATCTTCTGAGGAGTGAACGGCAACACGGATGTGGTGCCACAATCGAGACCCTGGTGTTTCTTATCTGGCTGGTGTGTGGTACATCAGAGTGTTCTCCAGAGTGTTTGACATGCCTCGTTCCACTGTCCACAGCATTGTCCACCGAGTCGCTGAGGAGTTGGTGGCTATTCAAGAGATCCGCCTCCCTCAAGACCCCAGAACACATGGAGGCAGGGCTGGACTTGATGTTGAAATGGATGTTGTTTTTCTAATGTTAAACCTTAGCTATGTTGTAAATAGTTGTAAAAAGTTTTGTCAGTAATGTATAGAACAATTTGTTTTAAAAAATAAAATAAACATATAGAAGAGTGTTTTGTGAAAAATTTTTAAGCTGCATTACAAAAATGTACACAAAAAAAAAAAAAAAAAAAAAGATATAAAAAATTTGTAATGTACGTATTTTTTCCACAGTTTTCTCTCACCTAATAGAGAATGGCTAATAATGTATTTGTTAACCATTCTCTCAAGAAGAGAAAACAGTCTCTCCCTGCTCTCCTGTGTCTCTCTGGAGTTTGATGTCCTCCCTGAGTAGCTCCACCAGCTTCCACTCACTCCCTCACCTGTCCCAGGACACTTGCAATCCCAAATCAGAGCAAATAAACCATGCCTGTTAACAACAACAGCACAATGAATTTCAGCAAAAAATAAATAAATAAAAAAAAGGTCTATTAACTTGCGTACTTTGTATTTTCCCCCAGCAGGCTCACTTTCTCCAAAATAGTCCTAAAACAAGAGAAAATGGAAACACGTATAATATAAAGAAAGGTTTGCAACTTTAACATTCGAAAATATGACACAGCAGGACATGCATACAAAATACTGAAGTGCTAAAGTTTGGTTAAATTATTTGACATATCTTTCATGACAGCACTACAAAAACACAGCATGGAGGAACCACCCCGACACCTGACTGATACAGAACGGAGACTGATATTGAGCCTGTTATCAACAGTAACAAGACACTGCACGGATTACCAATGACAATCAGCAGCAGACAATGTAGAGAGCACCAGTGTTGGGGAGTAACTAGTTACATGAAACAGAATTCTGTAATTTAATTACAAAATAAATGTAATTGTAATTAGTTACAGTTACTAAGAAAAAATAATTAAATTGTAATAATTACAAAGGGGGGTTACATCTAAACTTTTTTTCACACATACAGATTTAATTATCTTCTTTCATAAATTGCACTGACTGCTCTAAAATGAGACACCAATGTTTCAGGAGTTTAGGACACAGAGTAGGACACATGTTATGATTTCAAATCTGTATTTAACCTCAGAATGATCTCAAAAAAACAAAAAGAGGTGTTAAGTCTGAATTTGTGTGGCTGTGCTTTAATGTAAATTATTACACGGCTCTGTGGAATGCTTGATTCTGATTGGTCCGTCATGACATTCCAAGGTGTGTTATTCCCTGATAACAACTGGTAAAAGCTAACAACACAGACTCATCCGGGCAACTTAAGTCGGCGCTATACGCTTGATGGTTTTTCTTGGTGGAGGCTTTGCGTTTGTTTAGATAATAAAATGTTATGTGTACAATTTCTTAATTCTGTCATCTGTGGACTCACTCTATTGTTTCATACAAACGCAGCTGCTGCCATTTTGTTTTGTACACTGTAATGGATTATAAGATAACTAACAAACTAGTACTGTAAGTACTAGTACTTGATAGTTTATGTGGTGAAATGTTGTGTAATAAAAGTGGTCTGACTGCACTGTCCGTCTAGTTTGGACTTGCCGCTTGCTGGCAACTGATTTCTTCATGGAAGCTTTGCGTTCAAGCATTTCAAGTGTTTTGTGTCTAATTATTTACTTTTGTGGCAAGCAGCTGTGTAATAAGTGGGATAATTTACATCCAGCCAGTTGTTATCGCAAAATAAAGATGTATGTTATCCTTTACTTATTATAATCTTAATTCAAGCGATAAAGGATTTTGAAAGTCTGACAGTAATCAGTGTTGAGTGCTACTGTACGGGTAACTCTGCCTGCTTTAAATGTTTTTAAATGATTAACAGCTGAAAATATTAGAAATTTAGAAAAGTGAACAAAAAGTAATCAAATGTAATAAGTTACATTCTTTAATAAAGTAATTGAAAAGTTACACTACTTACTACATTTTAAATAGAGTAACTTGTAATCTATAACCTATTACATTTCCAAAGTAACATTCCCAACTCCGGAGAGCGCACACACACACAGTAACGAAGCGAGGGAGCCGTGGAGCGAGTGGATCCAAATGCAAGCTTTTATTAGTTGGGCAAGACAAAGACATGGTTAGAAACAGGCAGGGTTGAACAACAGCAAACAGGTATGTTGGAGTGAGACACAAGAGTAGTCCGAGAGGCAGGCGAGGGTCGAAGAACGGCGAACGTAAATCCAAGGGGCTAGGTAAAAGGGGGAATCCGAAATGACAGGCTAGAGTTCCAAAAGGCAGGCAGCGAGAAAGACTAAAAGATATGACTAGGCTAGAAAACAAGACAATGATCAACTGACTAGGAATACGATTGAACTAGACTTGGGAATTACAAGGTGTCTCCGTACGGCAGCTAACACAAACACAGTGCTAAACGCAGTCCAATACTCGGCGACTGGCAAGAGGAAGTCCAGGGCTTAAATAGAGTGTCTGATTGGATGCATGCGATAAGTGCAATGGCTGATGGGGAACGCAGTCCGGGGTGTGGTGCAGCAGTCAGTGTAATGTGAACGTCAATAGCGCGAGAGGGAGACATCTGGTGGTGAGCGGGATCAAGGTCACCGGGCAGATTCACTTCTCACTACATCTAGAAGAGTGTGTCCACAGAGAAGGGTTCAGTCGTTCATAAGCAATAAAATGGATTATTATAATTATTATTTTAATGATGAAAAAGAGCTTGTTTTATGAAAAGCAACACTTCATTGTAATATAATAAAATCAGGGAATATCAGGGGCAGCTGTCACTTTGCCAACAGGCCCACAGAGTACAGCAATGTCAGACAGGCTCTGCTAAGTTTTATAGTTTTAGAATATTCAAAGTCCTAATGTTATAATTTCCTTTGTCACAATCATGACGTCAACACCATCTTCCAGTTTCTGAGAAAATGATTTGAAATGTGTGGATCATTTTATTCTCCTGAAGCAGCTTCTATTGGCATCTAGAATTAACAGAGAAAACAAAATGGCTACTACATGAACTCCGCAAAAACTTGTTTTGCGAAAGAAATTGCCAAATTTGTCAACACCGTCAGATGTCGCCACCGAAAGATTTTCTGATGGTGGTCGGATATTTAACACGAGGTCATCATATTTTTGTGGTTTTCAAGTCATTTTTAGTTATATTATTTTTTCTAATAATGTATAATTACTAAATACACAGCATATATTGCGTTTGTGGATTGGTAGTCATCACTTCTAGCAGAGGTAGGGTTGAGGAAACATAAGATTCAGGGAACACAAAACACTGGATAAAACATATCTATACATAATACAGTTTGTTTGTATTCTTGTCATTTTTGGATCATTTATTAAGACACTTAAATGTGAATATTGAGATCCCGGTGAATGTAAATGGACAGAGGTAACAACTAATTGTTTTATTTGTTCATTTAACAGTTTTTAAAAGTTACCTTGTTACAGCAGCAGATGCACAGCAGACTTACTGTTCTGAGATCCCAGAAAACAGATCATTTATGTTCCAATGATATATGAAAATACTTAAATGTGAATCTTGAATAAAAGCTTCATAAACAATAACATACTCACTGTTTTAGTTAGTTAGTTTGTTTTTGTTTTAGTACAGTAATTGTTTGATTTAATGTATCTGATAGTTAAATGACTACAAATTCAGGTGTTCGTCACCATTGTCAGATGAATATTTTGATCATTTTTGATAATGATATTTTATATTTGTTGAGGAATTGTTGGTCACATGTAAAAAAAAATCTGTCTGTTAATTGAGAATGTGTTTTGAAATGTTAAAAACATCTTGATTGCTGTTAAAGATAAAGTTACAATTATATTACACAGTCCAAGGTAAAAAGCGCATTTTGATAATAAAAAAAAAAAAAGAGAGAGAAACGTTAGGAGGTTGTATCAAAGCATAGCTCAGTGGCTTTGTACATGTAAGAAACATCAATGCAGTTTCATTGAGTGCTAGGATTTATTTTTCAACATTTGTCCCACTTCTCAAGAATCAGTGAAACCTCAGTCCTGACAGTTGGCTTGATTTCTTTAATGCACAACAGTTACTTAGCTCTAGTTGATGTTTTACCGAACATATTTGTGGTGATTAGCGTTTCCTTTAGTTGTGCACTTGGCCCTTGACACTTACACTAGCAGCAACCAGCAATCGTTGTAGCTATCAGACAGACACCACTGCTGCGTGATTCAGACCCACAGACATCAACATTCTGCATGAGAAACGACAGCGGAGCCGTTAAACGGATCGACTCATAATCATCAAGAAACAATACACAGACAATAAAAAAATCTCAACAGTAATGAAGCACAAATAAACATTACACTCACAAACGGTAGAAATGCAGTCTTGGCAAATCTATTGCCAGTAGTCTACTGAAAAAAAAAAAAAAAAAGATTTAAATGAGTTGATTTCACTCAAATATTACAGAACTTTCAATGCACTTGATAGTAAAATGTTATGGGAACTCAACTAATGATAGAATTCAGATAGAATTCAGTTACAGCAGATTTTTAGAGCTTTGCTTCCTACTGTGTAAGAAGAGTAAGTGTTTAAATTAAGTGTTGGATAAAGAGAGAGATTTATTGTTTAATGTTCTGGAGGGTCACCATTGTGCTGAAGAGTAGAGCTGGTTAGGCTGAAAACTCGTTGAGTACTAACTCAATAACAACAACAAAAGAAGCATCCTTTTTCAGAAATCTGTATTTTAAAGACAATTTTGTAAAATCCAACTGAGCTTTTCAGATCTTTATTGGAAAGGGTTTAACTCTTTAACTGTCACTGTCCGATCTGTGGGACGCCTAAGTTTACTTCACCATATTACAAATAAATCCTGATCTAATCATGACAAACTATACATCGATGGAAAGGTCTAAGACTCCTAAATAGATATTTTTGTGTTACAAATTATGTAGGAAAAGTAATAGATTAATAAATGTCAAGAGTGCAACTTCTACATCATCTACATCATAACATGAGTTCTGACCTTTGTCACAAAAGACTTTCTTCATTTCCTTTTTCCCTTTCACGCTTTAGAAATCATAAGAAATTACATATCAGTTCAAAACTTAAAATCTCAAAATTCATCCTTCGAAAGGCATTTTAAAATCAGACATTGCATTACCACAGAAAAATCTTACTGCAAAATGTTTTCATTCATGAATTATAAAAAATTTAAGTCTGGATAGTGCATTTTTCTGTCTGTGTTCAAGACATAAACTGTGTGACAGTTAAAGGGTTAAACAATATTTTTATGCCTTGTTTGTAAAATAATCGTTTATGGTTCATTAAACATGCAAATCTGCTGAGGTCCGTGAGGACGAGATGTACTGCAGTGCTTAAAGCAGCTGCTGGACGCTCAAGACACTCACTGCCGCTTTTGACCGACACCTCCTCTGTTCAGGGACACGTTACTCCATGTCTATTGATCAAACGTCTGTGAAACTTGTTCGTCTTATGTCTCAGTTGTTGAAATGTTTTATGTTGATCCACTATTAACATGTTTTGAGTTTACATTTGGCTTGAAACTTATTTTTATGACTACATGGGACAGTAAAGTGTTCATTAGAGGTGCACTTCAGAATCTCAGCGGAAGCACTAGGTCGCCCGGAGACTTTTCACCTACTGTTTTAGAAATACCGGGAATTCGGACATACTACTCGGCTCACGTGCTGTTTCCACCTATTATATAGACCTTATGCATCAGAGAAACAAGTGCGCAGCACGTCTTGAGAATTTAGCCTTTACATCTCTATAGCATCACTGTTGAAGAGTAATCAGCTGGTCAAGTGGATCTACTTTATGTAGACTAAACGAAAATTATCGTGAGCATTGCAACAGATTTGAGAACTCTTAATAGTGAATATGTGTTCCCTAATCTAAAGTGTTACTGGTGTTAATAACATACTAGAAAGCATATTAACAATATATCCACCTTTTTCCTGAATGCAGAAGTCTCGTCTGCCTCATAACGGAAAGATGCTTTACATTCCCGGTCTTTCATTACCGTGAAAACTTGTTTCAACCCTTCTCCTTTAGTAACTTACACTGGCTCAATATAGGTCTGTTTAACAAATAGAGTTCAGTGACTTCCCCTTAACTTTTTTTTTGTTTTTTTGTTTTTTAATTATTATTAAACACTTGCTTAGAAAATACAAATGTGAGAAAACAAATGACAAGGAAAAGAGCCAGGGGTTCAGAGATGGCCAAACAATACATAGCAATTACAATTCAAAAGAATTAAATAAATAAATAAATAAGCATTTCACATAACAATAAAGACACTTTTCTCTCAAAACATAAATGAACAAATAAAAATTATACAGAAACATCAAAGAATGAGCATACATCCAAAGTTTTAGTTGTCTTTTTGTTACATGAGGTAGATACTGATTTCATATAGATTTGAATGTCTTCTTGAAAGTAAGAAAAGTGGGGGATAACCTTGCATTTGTGGATAAAATATTTTGCAAGCAAAATAATTAAACTGCAGAGAAAGAAAACATTTTCATACTGCTTCTCAAAAGTCCAAACAAAACATCCTTAAAGAAAAGCTCAACGTCACTGTGTATGAAGTTTACAATGAACTGGCAAATGTCTTGCCAAAGTTTTTTTTGTATGAAGATGCAAGACAGTTTCTGGTTGTGAGTCGCAAAAAGTTTAAACGCTTAATTCGAATTTTGAGACAATAAAGGTTTTAACAGGATAGTACTGATGAATAAGCTGAAAAGAAACCTCTTTAACCTTATTTACCAATAGATACCTGTTAGACAGCGTCCAAACCTTTTTCCATAAAATAGTTTCCACTGATCTATTCCATTTTGAAACAGCATGAGGAGTGGAAACATAGTTTTATGTTATATTTCTGTTATTTTTCAAAGTAGATTTAAAACATATTCCACCTACATACGTGTCAACCGGGTCTGGAAGAGGCATTTCCAAACTTGTCACAGCACTGTTATAGCCCTTAAACAGCATAATTACACTATTCGGGATAGCAAACTGTCTTGGAGTAACAGGAAAATTATAGTGAGAAAGAAATTATTGATACGTAAACAAGTAACCATTCTGATTAAATAATTGACTAGCCCGACTGAGACCATGCTTAAACCAGTTTTCAAGAAATAGGGACTTATGTTTATAGCATTATTCCATATGAAGTAACTATGAAGTTGTGTTTGAAGATCATAGACCATGCTAAAAGTGCTTGCTTGTGGAAATTAGAGAGAGCAACAGGGATCTTCTCAATACTGTAGTTACATAACACTACTTCTCCTTAAAATGGAGCTTACAGTACCAAATCGGCTGACGCGTTTCTTAGGAAGTCTTTAAAATTAAGCAATGTTTAGAGCTTTATTCCCCCCACAAATTATATTGATTAATAATGAAGCTTTGAATGTAAGAATTGGAAATCTTTTTATTATTATTATCTTATGCTTTTTTTTTTACCACTGCGAGAGGAAACGTTCTCTGAACAATCTGAAATAGAAATAATCATTTACACATTCATTCACTGTAATTTTATCCGCGTAAATGCAAATATCCCGTTCGTTTAAAACATTTTTTTTTCGCCAAATTACAAAAGTCTTGTGGCTAATTTCTTTGTGGAACTCGTTTTAGCCAACTCCTTCCTATTTTAAGAATTTGCTCATTAATATTAATGTTTTGTGGCGGGCCTTCTAGGAAGGTCGCGCTGCAACTTGAGCGCGACCGAATTAATATTCATAAGCTACAACTTCTCCATAGTGCGGTTCGTAAGTTCGCTTTTCCTTGCGCTGCCCGAGAAGTCCCGCAGAGTCTCGCGATAGGCGCTCACTTGTACGGCCGCCATATTGTGTGACACTATTTTGATTCTTATCTGTTGGAAGTGAGAAAGGAAGAGAGAAAATAAGGGGGAGCAGAGGGGGAAAAGCAGAAGAGCTGTCAAAAGAGTTCCCGAGTCTGTGAAACAGCGGCGGCGCGGGATTCTCCCCTCATCGCTGTCTTGAACGGAGTTGGGCCTGGGTTGGTTCTGTCAGCAGCCCGGCCCAGTGCAGTTCCGCGGCGGCGTCTCGGGGGTTGAAGGTGGCCCGGGGAGCGGCGGCTGACACGGTGAGAAAAACGCTTCAGTTTAGGCCTTTCAAGTGTTCGTGGAGTCGAGGGAGACGCCAAACAGTTCGGTTGGACTTGGTTCTTTTGTCTTTCTGCTGTTTTATGATGTTTGCTCTGATCGTTAGAGCACACCCGCCGTCGCCTTATTGGCTGAAAACGCGATGAAAAAAGCTGTAATGCGTCTTCAGCCTGTCGCGCTCCCGCATCCGGTTGCTCTGATCGCTTTGATTCACTCGCTCGCTCTGTTTGGCCTTTTTTCGCTCCAGTTTGTTGACGTTTAACATGTAGCATTTTGTCTAGTCGATGCGGCTTGTGCTGTTACTGAGCTTTTAAGGGTAAAAAGAATTCAGGAGACTGAAGTTGGCGTTTTTTTCCCCCCAGTTCCTTTTAACCACGAATGCACTGAATGGTTAAGCGATCGATGGTCGATTGCTGGAGTTGGATTTTTTTTTTTTTTTATTTGACAGTTGGTTCACGAAGGAAATAAAACTACGGTGGTCATCAGGCCTCCAAAACAAACGAAAGCTTTGCCAATCGTGAATAGCTGAAGAAGAATGTTTGAAAATAAATCACTGAACAGGAACGTATAAGGGGTCAAATGCAAACATGATGACCCATATTTCATTTAGAGCGCCACTATCTGAAGGCACCGAAAATCTCAAGACAGTACAGTGTTTTACTATTATATAAATGCCTCTGAACTCCTGATTTGATATTGCAAGATGAAAACAAATCATTTAATCAAAACGCATTTGCTCCATTATTTTACACACCTAAGCTGCCTTTATTATAATGATAAAGTAATAATCACATCTTATATCTCAGAAGTACATTTCACTCGAGTGCATCATCAGAGTACTTACTGTTTCCGACTGGCATATATATATATATATATATACATATATATATATATATATATATATATATATACTGTGTCTGCAATGCAGTTATTTTCAGTGTTGTGTGTAATAATTGGACGACCTGCTAGATTTGCAGTAATACACGTTCACAACAGAGCATGCTGCCTCTGGTATTGTATTCCATAATGCAGTTTGCTTTACATTTCAGGCATGACAAATGGTCAGAGAATCTCACAGATTGAATCTGCCAAAATTCAGCACACTACCTGCACTAACACACTTTTCAAAAACAGCAGTAAGTATAAAGTGATTAGCAGGCTAGTATTCCATGCTGAACTTGTGCAAGGGCTACACACACACACACACACAGACACACAAAAACATCAAAATCCTGTTGTCAAAATGTTGTGTGATTTTTATTAAACTGAGAAAGGCTTCAAAATAAAAAAAAAAATATGAGTCAAGAGAGAAAGCACTCTTGTATGGCATGAATGTACAGTGTTTTCACCTCCGTCAGAGTGATTCACTTTTAGGGTTTGCTTCCCACAAACTCCATTTCAGGAAGTATTTGCTGCAGTTTGCTTTCTGTCTGTCTATAATGTGAATTATAAACCCACATTGCTCTGTCCTCTTTATTTTGGTGCTGTTATCGACTGCTACAGTTACAGTGTACAAACAGAACAATGCTGAGGCTTTGTGTGCTGAATGACCATATGCAATATCATGTTTAGGACAGTTCTGATCTGGCACTTTCTTGGCAACATCCAACTACTGTATATCGATATAAACACACAAACGGTATTGCTTTATGCTGTATTCTTATTGAAAATATGTCGATATGCCTTAGGAGGTCTGTATACCACCCAGGCCTAGTTTGTGCGGAGAATAGAGGTGCACGGTTACAATGAGTGACTTTTTTTTTTTTTATTGCTAAATAAAAACAGAAACAGAACAGTTTTATTAACATGCCCCCGTCCGTTTACAGTTGCTAAAGGTGTGGTACTCGTGAGTCGACTCGAATGACTATATGCCCTCTCACAAACACTCCTGCGCAATAACCTGTTATTTACATCGTGGCTTTGTCTTGTTGAATATGAGAGAAGTGTATGTGAGAATGCAGGATGAACATGGCCAGTCACTTTTTGTGGTACTGACGGTATTTCATCTGTGCCAGTGGTTGCGTACGAATATATTGCTTTCGCCAATTCTGAAGAAAATGAGAAACGTGCCTTCAAAATGGCCATTGGTGGATGTGTCCATGATTGGTTGTAAATCTTAGCACTTAGCACGAGCCCCCCGATCACACGTTACAGTGTTTTCTGTTCCGCTGCTCCGCTTCTCTGTTTTTCTGTGTGACCCTGCGCTGGACGGATGCGTTTGTTGTCCTGGACACTCTGGTGTCCTGTGGGTGACTCTGCTTTCTAAAAACACTGCGCTCATATGAGAGAAAAGTTACTTTTTTCAATAATGTCTCTTGAGCGTGTGTCTTGTTTTTTGTTTTTGTTTTTTTCCCCCTGTGTGAATGGTTTATTCCCTTAAAGAGTCAAATGCCCTGCTGGAAGAAGAATTTCTGCTTCATTTACTAATTTTTTGTTTTTTGTTTTTTTTTGTGCACCTGTTGAATGTGGGAGCTGCTGCTTCATTGTAGTTTTTTGCTTTATTCTAAGCAGCAGCACAGTAACATTGTACGTTAATCATACCATAGCACAGCAAGTCAATATCTAGCTTTTTTTTTTTATTATTATTACTGGCACCAGGCAGTTTTCTAGAAAGGCAAATGCTATAATTTGTTTTTCATCTACCTAAGGATGACAATTTTAATTTTCAGGTAAACTTTGCCTTTAATCATGGCAGCCTTAATTGTGATCATGATTATTTTGAGCTAAGCTAAGAAGAGAAGAGATAGAGAGGAAATGTCTTTGAAAGCGAACTGTAATCAGCAAAGACGCTGAAGCTTTTCTTCTTCAAACAGAGCAATTCGCAACACATGCTGTAAAAGGAACTTAAAAAAAATAGTTTAAAGCAAAAGGAAGTGTGTGTTGCTCCAATGCTGTAACATTTTGAGCCGCTTTCTTACGTTCATAGCTTTGTTAACATGTAATTACTTTTTGCATAGCTACATCTTGCTTTGTGCATGTAGGGCTATCAGTAAAATCGCAGGAGACGCTGTCTGATGTTTCCTACTGTGGCATAAAAAATCTCCAACATTGGGACTTGCTCCATTGTTTTGGCAGAGCATCTTTTAGCCGAAAAGTCTAGGTAAAAAAAAAAAATAATAATAATCGATTTATTGTTTTAATCAATCATCATTTTTACGGAACAATATTGATTCTTAAATTCCAAGAATGAAATAGTCCAGCCTGGTTTTGGTTAATGAGCAGAGTGTTGTAGCGCACCTTCCATCCGATAAATCACGATAAGTAGGGTTGGCTACCGAAACCCGGTGCCAATACGGCACCGGTACCCATGTGACCGGTATGTACTGGACCGAATCAGAACGTGAATTTCGGTGCCTCATTTCGGTGCCACTTAAATGCCTGAACTGTCCATTGAAATATTTGTCTTCTGGTGCTATGACACGGATGTAGAAGCATTGATTCATCAACATGCATGATCGCTAATTAAATTTAAATACTGCATTCATGGGGTGTCAGAATGATCAGAAAATGTATTTACTGAATGAGAAAACTCACGTGAACGTCGGAAAGCTTTGATGATAGAAATCCAAGACATCTTTGTAGTTACTATCCATTTTCACATTTCGAATTAAAAGCACAAATCGTCTGGAAATGAGACCATCCGAGAAGCACGTGAATTCAGCAAATATCGTTACACTCGCTCTGACTGCAGCAGGTGGTTTGCCGTTAGCTTAGCTAGCTACATTAAACGCGTCTAACTTAAAATGCCAAAAACTAAACATTCTAAAGTGTGGCTATATTTCACGAGAAATGATTCAGATACTGCAACGTGCAGCAAATGTTTTACAGCAGTTGCGTGTGAAGGGGAAAACGCGTCAAACCTAATGAAACATTTGATGGTATGTGGAATAAACTTGAAAGCAGAGGGATGCACCGTGTTCGACAGTTTGCAGACATCAGCTGGAGAGGTGTGGTGTTTTGCCAGAGATGGCAAATATGTGATGCGATCTAGGAAAACCCAACACATGGTGAAATTTTACCTTTTTTAGGTTTGACACCATATGAAAGCTGAGTTCAGGCCCCTTTCCAAAACTTTTATTTTTTATGTAACCTACGTTATGGCTATCTTAGGTTGGCTGATAGCGATGATTTTCAGTAATGGGATTTTGAGAAAAACGGCTTTAAAGTGAGACGGCTTTCACTTTCACTTTAACAAGGTTTAACGAGAGCTGTCTGTCAAGTTAGGAGCGCTACTGCATCATTACACAAACAGACTAACGTTTTTCCGTTGATCACCCATTTTATGTTTAGTAAATAATGCAGCCTACCTTGTAGTAAAAGCGAGCGCAGCGCAACTGTTCGCGCACTGTGCATAAAACAGACTGTCATCGGACGACTCCTCTTTAGTAACTTCATCATCCGATCCTTCATCTCTGGATGTCAAATAGCCCGTAACATCATTTAGGGCACTGACATCACCAAAACTGAGCAGATCAAGACGAGTAAGATCGGTTAAGTGAGCAGCTGCAGTACTTTAGACGGCGTTGTTGTGCTCCGCCATCTCGCGATATTAAAATAAATAAATAAATAAATAAATAACTTTGCTTGCCGTACTTTACACAGGACTGGTGGAGAATGTGAACTGATACGCCTTTACTAAATATGTTACGTGGTTTATTTTGATAGGTTAACTGTTTTTGTGGTGTTAAGGGAAAGCACCTCCGCAGCGCGTTCTTAACATAGGAGAAAGACAGTCATTTCTGCTTGCTGCAATAAATGTCTATTTTTCTGCACTAAACAAGTGAATTTCGAAGAGATATTTTCAGAGATGATAGACAAGATGTTATAGAATAATAATTTAATGAAAAACGAATTTCCTGAAAACGTCCCACTGCGACATCCAACGGGTTTTCCCAGATCTCATCACATATAGTCATATTTCTGCAAAAGAATTGCTGAAATTTT
Source organism: Cirrhinus mrigala (assembly GCA_036247105.1). Taxonomy (NCBI): domain Eukaryota; kingdom Metazoa; phylum Chordata; class Actinopteri; order Cypriniformes; family Cyprinidae; genus Cirrhinus; species Cirrhinus mrigala. The sequence goes on from CM070026.1 coordinate 540,097, forward strand.
AAGCTGTTAAATTTTTGTAGTTGGGTTAGGTACCTTAGGTTTTATTGTTGTTGCGTTTTGCATTGACTTAATAATGTATAGTACTACTTTTTTTTTTTTTTTTTTTTTTTTTTTTTTACTTTTAATACATTGTTCAATTTAAAGAACATTTTGTCCAATAAAAATATATTCTTGTGTCATCCACCACTTTGTGGCTTTTTTAAAAGTATCGGTTCAGGCACCGTTTTGGCACCGGTACCGTTTTAAAAGTATCGATTTGGCACCGGTATTGAAGAAACCCCAAACGATACCCAACCCTAACGATAAGCTTTGCGCTTTGTTACTTTTGATTATTGCTGGGCGATATGGCCAAAAAATGGTCATGGTCATTTTTTTTCATATTGGTTGATGTCGATCATTAATCGCGATAATTGTCCAATCTTTATTTCTTTCAAGTTTAAAGGCAGATTTTTGTTCCTAAGTGAAAGTTGTAGACACCAGACCATTAATTGTGGATTTAAACTACTATTTATGGTCAGAACATGACACCTCAATACCATGGTAAAAATGTGACTGCATGGTTTCTAGGTATTTGTATGAAAAACAGTAGTCTAAATACGTTTAGTATAAATACTATAGCTTATTCACAAAAATACTGTAATTATTTCATTTCTCCTTTAATACAATTAATTAGAGCTGTCAATCGATTAAAATTTGTAATCTAATTAATTACTAATGATTAGGGATGTGACGAGATCTCGTGATGATATCCTCGTAAAACATTTTGCAGTGTTTACATTAGAGCTGCACGATTAATCCTTAAAATATGGAGATCTCGATTCAAACACCCACGCGATCTTATTCCTGAATGACAGCGATTTAGCTTTGTCTATTAGGACTGTTTCACATCGCGAGTGTCAGTGGAGCGTGAGAAGCATGTTTTGTCGCTGCCCATGTTAATGAATCAGAGGGTCGTGGTAAATGTGAACGCAGAAAGAGCAACACGAACAGTCTTTTCAACCACATTATAATAATTATTTATATGTTACAGACATTTAAATAACAGAAGTACTGGGATAAAAGTTTATAGTTTGGGTATAAACAATTATTGTCTACAGTAGCGATCAAAACGAAACTATCTTAAAACTTGTATGTATTGTAACGCTTATCCTCTTCCGCCAGGAGGTGGCGACAACTGCCCGTTTCAAAGTATGTCATTGAATCATTCATTCAGGAGATTTCAGTAGTCAAACAGGTCTTAATGAAGTGAGACACTGAGTCCTTCATTGAATGTTTTTTTTTTTTTTTTGTTTAAATGAATATACGTTTTTAAAAGACTTAAGCAATGAACAGTTTGTCAGAACCACTAGTAAATTGTTATATTGTTTTTTTTTTTTTCTCCAGTATCGTGAGAGAATCATGGTCTCCAATTTATTAAAAACAACTGGGATTCTCAATTTATCCAGAATCATGAAGCTCTTGTTTAAATGTCGTTTATTACTGCATATAATTCATTCTAAAGGAATTCAAATGCGCCTACATTTTTTTTTTTTTTGTTTTTTTTTGCATTGTCTTTTTCAGTTGAATAAAAGACTATTTTCCCTATATATTTCATCATTGAGGATTTCTTAAAAAAAGTTAAGTCTTGTCTCGTCTCGTGGGATAAGTGTCTCGTCACACCCCTACTAATGATGTTTTGTAAAATTAATTTGACTGTGAAAACACCCACAAAAGAAAAGGCTATATATATATATATATATATATATATATATATATATATATATATGTATATATATATATATATATATATATATATATATATATATATATATATATATATAATTTTTTTTTTTTTTTTTTTTTTTAGCCGTATTGTTAAAGCTGTATTTGTGTTAACTGAGGAAGTATCAAGTAGAGATTACAAATTGTAGTTTTAGAAAGAAATATTTTATTTGATTCAACACAAAATTTATGACACTATGGAACATAAAAGCAGATAATTGGAGAAACATCTCAGTATTTTTTTTGTTCATACAGTGAAAGTCACTGGTAACCAGAACAACTTTGTTACCAACAGACTTCAAAATTCCTTCTCTTATGTTCCACAAAATAAAGGTTTTTTGGGTGAACTATCCCTTTAATGTTTTTATTTTTTTTATTATTATTATTATTATTTTTAATGAAGTGATACTCTAAATAAGAAACTGAATTTGCCAGCAGGTGGTGGCAAATGTCTTTATGGGTCATTTATTGATTCATTTGATTTGTTCAAAGTAAACGACACTTCATGAATGGTCCTTTGAATCAGTGGTTCACACGATTTGTTCAAAACGCGGGTTCACTCAGAAACTAAACATGTAACGCGTTGCTTGGAGACATGTAACAATTCTGCAGTGGCTTCAAAGGTGGTACGTTCTCTGCAAAATTGAGCAAAAACACGTTGTTTAAAATATAACACAATATCAACTTCTTATTTACTGAACCGTTGTATAAAATCACATTTAAGCTTTTGATAGATCGAGACAAAATCAGCACTCGTGTCATATTGCTCTTTTTTTGGTCAAATAAGTTTTATTGAAAGACCAAGGTTTCACATACTTTGTTGGTATACTGCTCTTGCTGCCCCTGTGATATTATGTTTTTCTTGTGATGTTGGGCATTTTTTGCACCAATATCTTAGGGCATAACTGCACTTGTGGAATTGTTGCTCTGCATCATATTTGTCAAAAGTCAACCATGAAATATAAGATGACGTACAGGTCTGGTGCGGGGCCAGCGCGTTAGCGGCATTAAAATGTTTTAATCGCATTATTTTTCCATAACTAATTAAGTTAACGCGTTAAACTGACATGCATGCATGTCTGCATTAATAATATAATGAAATTTGATATGAACTGTTTGATGTGGAGTGACAGATCGCCGTAGCGCCTTAGTTCAAGAGAAGCGGCACTGATCCCGTTTCTGTATGAAATAAGCATGAATGAACATTCACGTTAAAACAAAGAGTACAATTACATCATATCTCATGTATTTGCTCAGTCAGTGTTGTAGAACAATTTGTCACATTTACCTCTGAAAAAAACATATTCGGTGATCATAAACTCATTGGTCAGCTAGAAAAATGAACTCTACAGATGAGCATTTAACTAAATAAATGCTCCCTATAACATAATCATTATCATTTGTTCTGTTCTTTAATATTTAATTTATTTTTAAATAAATGTTTATATTTCCAAAAACAAATTGGAGTAGAAATATAGATAAGTAACTGTAAAGGTAGCATTAAAATGTAAGTGTTTGTGTACAAATCTGTATTATAGTAATGTAGTGCCAACTAACTCTCATGTATACATTTACAGCACTAGTTGAGAGGTTTGTACTGTCACATACTGTACCTGAAAGATTATATATATCCAAAATAGTGAAAATTGAATTGGAATCAAATTGAATCGCAAGCTTGTGAATCGAAATTGAATCGAATAATGACATTTGTGCCAATAGCCAGCTCTGCTTGAGCGCACTCATCACACCGAAAATAGGCTTCTTCAGTTAGGGATGTACTGGTATGAACATTTCTTATCACGATTATAGTGACCGAACTTGATTATCACGGTATTGTTAAAATGTGCTGGACGTATCAAAAAGTACTGACACAAAGATCACTTCACCAAGTTTTATATTTAAAATCAGGAAGCAAACACATAAAATGACTTTTTGTTTGCAAAAACACTAAAACAGTAACATTACTAATGACGTCCGGATCTTTTATCCAATAGTGTGCTCAAATATCTAATGTAAGTGTTCAAATAAAGCGTTGAAAAAGTTGAATAGAAAGGAAAAGCTCACATTTCAGCCTTTAAATAAAGAAAAGGGTTAAGTCAAAATGATAATTGATTGATAATTGATTAATAAATGATTAGACAAAAACTGAACACAAGCTGAATGTCTTTGTAAATCCACTCTATGACGGCATTTGGCGCTTACGGAAAGGCTGAGTCATGAAGCAGTATTGCGATTAAGAACGTCTTATTAGGCATTATATGGAGCGAAGATGAGAACGAAATGCCATCGAATCCTTTATGAAGACGGTCACAACCTTCAGAGGTACGTTCATATAATTCGTTCATTCATGTATTCATTTGTAGAATTCCCTTAGCTCTCTTTTAAAACCTCCCAGCTTTTCTGCCCAAAACTGCTCCGTGTGACTCGTGGGACTCTTACTTAAAACTGAAGAATTAAAACGGGACAACACAAGAAAAAAGAAAAAAAAAGAAACTAGCTTTGCTCAAGATATTAACCTGATATTTTTGTTGACAAACTAGAGATGACTTTGTTTACAACAAACAAATATGACATTTCAGAAAGTGCACCTGCATAATAACTGCTCACAGCTGATCCTGAACAAAAAGCATTTCTACTTGGCATAGTGCATTTGCCATGTAGACGTGGAATGTGACCGGTGCAGTGTCACAGCGTGCACTAAGAGTCCCAGTCGTGAGAAACACTCTGTGTGTGTGTGTGTGTAAGAGAGGAGATTTCACACATATAGATTACCTTTACAGGGGTTTGCGTGATAATGATCTCAGCGCAGGTCTGGGATGGCGTGTGGGTGGCCGCGTGGCATTCAACATCAGCTTGAAATCTTGAAGTTTTTGATCTTAAATAGCATGAGCTTTCCTGACAGGACCTCGACGTTTGCTTTTTTCCCTAAACTCCACATGCTCCCAGCGTTTAGGAAGAAGTTTACTTTTTTATTATTATTATTTTTTTTCTTTAAGTAAAGGGTTATGAGAAGATGCATGCCAACACATTTATTAGAATACAAAGTATTATTCAATAAAAGTATTATTTAAAAAACAATACTTTGCCTTTTAATATATTTGCTCTGTAGTTAAATATCAACAAATGACTAGTTTATTTTTTTTTTACTAGTTATCAAATTGTTTATACTTTAACCTGGTTTTAAATGGTATGACGGTGTAAAAAGGATGAACACCTAGTAATTAACTCATGTTGCTGTTATGGCCTCTTTGTTGGTGGAGGGAGAGCTGCTTGGCCTGAACTTTGTAATATCAAATTATACCAATCTTAAGAATTGTAAAACCTTTCCTTCTTATTAAATCTAAAGCAAAAGATGACCCTTTTTTTTATTTTTTATCTATTTATTTTTAAATGCACGAGTACACTGACACGCTGCTTTACGTACAGATATAGAAGGACATAAAATACGACAACTCTCTAAAATGTATTACAGAATAAATGCCATAAATGTAACATTGTCATAATTCATCAAGAGCAGATCATAAGCATTGGCTTGGCACAATTTTTGATTTTTGATTGCGATCAGCTCAAGCCTGTAACACTCACATTGATTTCAATCATAGCCTTTTGAAGTTTTATATTCACATCAAGCCGTGTTCCGATTTCAGTCCCGAGCGTCTTTCGTGCCGAGTCCTTATTCTTGAGCTCTGGAAAGCCTTGTTGTGGCTCAAGTACAGTCACTGGTGACAGCGAGGTTTGACCCGTACGTTTTATTTTATTTATTTTTTTTTTTTGTGTGTTGATTTTGAACTTATTTACTTTGCTGAAAGAGAGAGACATTAAGCATGTGTGAATGACCTGAGTCTGTGTGTTTCTCATCAGTGTTTGGAAGCAGCATCTCTACCAATAGCAAAACTGCTTCAAAAACTCTGTGCTGGGGACAAAAGGTCATTTTTGATATGCTTCTCAGAGGGTACTACCGCGTACTTCAGCGTTGCAACCGGTCGTGTGTGTATCCGTCGAGTGCGTGAATGCAATGGCCAATCACAGGTTACGGGTGATGAAGAAATCTGCTAAAAAAGCTCGCTTTCTGTATGCCATTTATTTCCGGTTTGAATAAGTGTTTTTTATTTTTTTATTTATTTTTTTGTCATGCTACTAATGTTAAGTGTAAAAACACAATAAATGAACAGTTCTCGTTTTGTTTACGTAGCCTACCGAATATGACCGGTTTTTCCCCGGACCCAAACCATTTTTTAATGTATTCTGCTAATCAACATTAATAATCAGCATTACAGTATCAATGGCGATAACTGACAATAATAATTGAAATGAGCTTTCAGGCGTGTGGGTTCAATGCCTAAAGCAGGAAAACCCTGCTGTAGCTCCATTATACTGTACCTGTGTGTGTAAATGAACTTACTGTGGCTGTGCAGCAATGAGTGCAGACTTGAACCGGCTGCACCGTCACAGCCAAATATAGAGACGCAGCATGCTAGTCAGATACAGCTGCCTGTGCAGTCAGAGCGCTCTGTGCTGAAGCAGCTTTAATGAACATTATAATGCATCTTATCTTTTTTTTTTTTTTTTAAATCTTATCTTTATGAAAAAAAAATAGTACATTTACAGTGTATCAAAGACACAAATTACACAAACAGTTCCTTTACGGTTTGCAGGTGCAGTTAGGGTGACCACCTGGCAACAAGGCTGTTGCGGGACATAGATGTGATTTTGCGGGACAATGCGGGACACGTGTGAGACTGCTACATTTTGTACTGTTATGCTGTGTAAATACTGATTACATCCACTGTCATATGCGCTGATCTGTGTTTCTGAGTGCGCACATGCAAGTGAGAGAGAGCACCTTTTTTTTTTTTTTTTTAGGAGATTGAAGAGAATCCACGTGGGAGAGAAGAAATTTGTGCTTGCGATGCGCCCCGCATTACAATAATGTGCTCTAGACATTTGTCATTAAAATAACGCCATAGAAACCGCCTCAAACAACGAACTTTTAAAATAAAAAGAAAGTCGCATCAGAAAGCTGCATCAATTTTTTTTTTTTTTAATAAAATTGCTTAAAATGAATGGAGAATCTCATGTTTTTCCGTGTGCGCTCGACCATTTCCGTCAGTACTTCTTGATCACTTGATGAGCTCCGCAAATCCTTTGTGCAGAAACTATGCCGCAAAAACAATAAATAAAAAGCTTTCTTAAAAAGACAAAAGAACGCATGGACGTTTTCTTAATATGTTTATTAAAAGCCAACAGTCTATTGAAAATACGTGACATTTTCTCAATATGCGACGTGCGGGACAAGGGGTGAAAATGCTGTGCGGTACAACGCAAAGCGGGACAGGTGGTCACCCTAGGTATAGTAGATCTGCTTAACAATAGCATTGAAGTAAGAAATACTACAGAAACTGAAAGATCAAATGTGAAAAAAATAAAAAATAAATAAAACTCGGTAACACTTTAGAACAGGGGTCACCAGAGGCCCCGTGTCCCTGCTTTTTTTTTTTTTTTTTTTTTTTTCTCCAGCCCTAATCAAACACAGCTGAACCAGCGAATCAAGGTCTTACTAGGTGTACTTGAAACTTCCAGGCAGGTGTGTTGAGGAAAGTTGGAGGTAAACTCTGCAGGACACCGACCCTCCAGGAACAAGTTTGGTGACCCCTGCTTTAGAATAAGTACAGTTAACAAAGCACCTAAATTATTTGCAAACTAATAGGTTATAGCTCATTCACAGTTTATAAAATGTGGTCTCTAATTCATTAATATGCTGTGTACAAAGAGTGAGATCTTCATTCATAGTCACAACACTTAACGTTATTATTGCATGATTAGTCCATATGTAAAGAGTTAGATAATGTTTTATTATCCTTAAACAAATGAACCATACCTAGGTCATGGGAAATACTACATTTAAGGCACAGTATTTTGCATTAATATTAAGTGTTCCTGAAATGTGCACAAATACAATAAGCATCAGTGTAGTTCAGTTTTCACATGAACTTTGTTTGAAGTTTCTTTACTGTGATTTAATAACTGTCACCTAATGCACGGCTCCAGTAAACTGACACGCATCTGATTTCTTTTGGAAATCGAGCAGCTCACGTTCACTTAAGACATGACCGACTGCGTTTGTGTGTGTATTCACCAAGACGGACATATTTTAGTGTGTGTTTGACCATTCAAGCTCGATAAGATACAAAAGAGAGCTCAATTCAGGCGTTTGTCGTCATATCACCCAGCCCTATTATTTTGTCACTGGAGCATTAATCTAATCCACTAACACACGCCTGCCTGAAACATTTCCAAATATATCTGAGGACTAATTGGAAATGAAGAACCTTTGACAAGGACACAGGCTTATTTTGTACATGTTTCCGGACAGATGATTTTCCTATTTTCTCACATCTTTAGTCTGTAGAATGCTTGTTGCGAATGAAGAGAAGCGCTGATGACGCTAGGTTTAGTGCGCGTAGAACTAGGGATGGGCGATATGGGCTTAAAAATGTATCGCGGTAATTTCTGGTATTATTACGAGAAGATGATAATTCAAGGAATCCTGTTTATTTAGAGAAAAGTATTATCTTTCCTATTTTTACCCAAAAAAGATGTTTCTGAGTACACATGTACAATGTAATGACTGTTTAATTCGTACTGAAAACCGGAGGGCATCCACATACGCTTTATAGCAGAAGTAATAGTACTGACGACGCTCCAGGTTATCGCTGTAGCTGAATAAAACCCAGATACAGAAATTTTGACTTAGGAAACTTGACAATAAACATACGATTGCTACAATGTATGGGTTGTATTTTTATAAGAATAAAGTGTATTTATAATGCAATGTTAATCGACATTAGCTTTTATAATCCTATAAAATAGTATGATTTCTGCCTCATTCTGTGATATGAAACCACGTCTGATCGCAAAAGGTAATTTCAAAGACTCAACTATGTTATGAAGTTAATTCAAAGAAAAAGCATGTCAACAAATGATATCTTTGTTGGACAGCAGGTTTGTAAACGAGTTCACGCGCATGCAAAACTGAATGGCACACGTGCTACCGTGGACTTTATCGTTATTATCGCGGGAAGACTAATTCTTATCGTGGGGAAAAATTTTACCGGTATATCGCAAACGATAAGATATCGCCCATCCCTACGTAGAACATCATTTTCCAAACAACTATCTTGTTTAATGATTACTGATACTTGCTTTTTTAAAGAGATCATTTTAGCAAAGGGAATTGAAAAAATTTGCCTTATGGCCAACGAATGCACTAAAACCAGACGGAGAACTCTAGTAAGCGAGAGCTGTTTGATGGTCACCGTATAAAGTATAAAGCATTATAAAGCATTCACCGTATAAAGCATTTAACTGTGTTTTGTTCACGCTAGAAAACATTTTTTTTTTCAGAAAACTGCCGCATTTTTTTTTTTTTTTTTTTTTTTTTTACACTGCAGTTGCTTTAGTGCGTTCACATTGATTGTCATAGTAGTAAACCGTGCATAGATTCCCCGTTCCTGAGACTTTAGCAGTGGATGTTTCTCTACTGGTAATGTACATTCGGGAACAGTGGAAAAAGCAGGGCAGAGCAGCAGATGTCCTGTTTAATGCTGTTACTGCAGGTTCCAGAGCTGAGCAAGAAATGTGAAGCCACAGAAGATGTGTTGACTGCTATCTTCACATTGTTTTGCTGTTTAACATGCTCTGTGTGCTTTTCCACCGTGAACTTTAACACATTTGTACCTGTTGAGATTGAGACACTGTGCCAGAAAGCTCATCTGTTTTTTTTTTTTTTTTTTGTTTTTTTTTTTGTTCTGCCCCCTCCCAACTTGTATGATGTTCACTGAGAAATTAAAGCGCTTCTTTATTGGCCCAAATTAATTTGTGGATCTAGAGCTGTCAAGGTTGTGTGATTCTGTGGTGCGTCAACCGTGTGGCTGTGGCAGACGGTGCTGCTCTCCACTGACGTCGTGTTTAGGCAGCAGTTCGTTTCGTTAAATTCTGGCTTTGTCGACAGGACGGACGGACGGACCGGCTGTATCTCAAACAACCAGACGTTACAGGCTCTATATAAAAGTTACATTGCTCGTGTTTTGCAATTCTTAAGCCTTGGGGTAGAAACTGTCCTTTGTCTCCTCCCTCTTTCTTTTTCCAAAACAGATTGCACAACAGATGTATACAATAACTAAGCCAGTGAAATAGTCTCAGGGCTAAAATTGGTTTAACCCCTTAAGCAGCGTAAAACTCTTTTGTTTTTTCTCACAGAAAACCCTGCTTTCCCAAAGTGACTTTTTTTTTTTTACTCCATAGGAGGATAATCATAGTTTTGCAATAGAAGTTAGCATTTAGGCACAAATTTACATGAGCTAATATCCTGCGTCACTCACTTAGTAAGCTTATTGAAGACAAATAAACACAGTCAGTAATAAAATCATAACAAAGGAACTAGTTAGAAGCAGTAGGACAAATAAATACAACCGAGTGAAGACAAATGAAATAAAGAGTGCTTCAAGTGTTTCAGGAAGGTCTATCAGGACACGAGAGAGCAGCGGGTCCTGATTTGGTATTAGCAGGTAGAAACTAATAAATATGTCAACATTTTTATTTCACCAAAAAGTGCAGTTGCTAATAATATTACATGATTTGTCCTGTGGAAACAGAGTTTGAGACTGAGCACTGAGTTTGAGTTGAGACGCACATTTATATCTATTAACAACGGTAACATTAGAGAAAAATAAGCGAAAAAATGTAAATGTGTGGTTGAGTTCATTACAGTTCTTCTATAGTGTTAAACATTTCATCGTGGTAATCACAGGTAAAACCATTCATGGTGCCTCAGTAACACAGTAAAACAAACAAAAAAAAAGTGTTAAAAGTAGCCTAAACACGTTTCAGTGCGCAAAGTGCATTTAAAATCCTTTAATGCACGGCAAGCCGTTGATTATCCCGCTTATTCCATGGTCATTTGCCAAGTTATGGACAAGTTAAAACTAGTATTGCTCTTTGTAGCACAACGTTTGACCGAATGTGTAAAAATGACAGTTATTTTTGTACGTTGCGGCTCGTTAACTCTTGCGTTCTGCCCGCTTCAAATCACACACAGAGATGAGAGAGTGCGGTAAGATCACATTTATCTGAATAAATTATAGCATTTATTTCAAATAATTATCGATCGAGACGGAGAGATGACGGTTGTGTTTGCATACCTGCATGCTGCGTCTGCATGTCTACAAATAATTACTTCAAAAACTGCGATTTTACTGCCTCGTTGCTGAGGAATATAATGTAGCGATCTAGTTTCTAGGCTATTTTTATTAATGAAAATCGCAGGGAAGCGCTGACAAGAAGTTTATGTATGTAAGCAGCACTTTTAATGCACTTTCTCTTTCTCTCTCTCTCTCTCTCTCTCTCTCTCTCTCTCTCTCTATCTATCTATCTATCTCTCTCTCTCTGTGAGTCTCTCTCTCTGTGTCTTTCTCTCTGTGTCTTTCTCTGTGCATCAATTAAAGCAGCGCATTAATATAGAACGGTGATTAAACTGACTTGGAACTACCAGTGCATTAAACGATTTTACTGCGTACCTGCCAGCCAATCAGAATCCAGTATTCTGACAGACCATGGAATAATAATAAATACAAATGCTGTAGCTTCAAATCAAGAATGACTGTAGTTACATGTAATCATATCTGCAAGCTCATCACCTTTCATCAAGACTGGCCATTCTGACTCTGAAATTACAGTTTAGAATGTCAACTTAGACATTGCTGTTTCAAAACAACGTTGTGACCTAAACGACATGTTTTGAATGAACGGCATTTCTATTATTTCAGCCTGTTTCATGGCTCAGCGTTTGTGTTTTCAGCAGCGGTGCTCCGCTGATGGAGATGTAAACGCATCTGCTCTGAGCTTCTGCTGTCTGTTGGACTGAGCCGATACGTCAGGGTTCCTCAGATCTTGCCCTGGAGGGCCGACGTGCTGCAGACTTTAGCTCCAACCCTGATCAGCCTAACTAACCTGTGGGTTTTCCTAATGATCTTGAAGGTTGATTATGGTTAGGTTAGAGCTAAACTCTGCAGGAAAGTGGATCACAAAGGTGAGATTATTTTGTTTGCCACTAGGTACCACAAATAAGCGCATTTGGGTTTAATGTGGGTGTATTATCCAGGCCTCTAGACTAACTTTTTGCACTGGTGCGCCTAAATTTTTTTCTTATTTTTTTCTGCACCCAAATTTTTGACCGCATCGCATTTAACACCGCAGTTTTACAAGTTCACTTTTTTTTTTTTTAATTGCTGTCCATACAGGCAATATTGACTTGTAAATGATAGGGCTGTGACGGTCGCAATGACAACCGCGCCACCGTGGTGATCGGTTGCCACCGGCAGTACTGCATGTGATGTCACACAATCTATAACAAGCAAAAAATACAGTGTTAATGCAACAATTTCTCTGCCGTGGCCGTGTTTAGTGTCCCCGCCAGCAGCAGCAGCGAGCGCAAGTGCCTTCGCAGCTGCTGGAAGAGATCCGCGTTCAAACACACACAAGGCTAAAGCTTGTAAAGCTTGGGGAAAACTAATTACCATGAATGTGTCGGGGGAAATAAGAATATAGTTGAATGAATTATTAATAAACTAGTGTTTTCTAAGCCAGTGTGGCAAAGATGACGATCCTGACTCGCCATTTGCTTGTTGGACGCGTGAGAGAAATGCATCTCTACGGATTTTATAATGAAAGAGTTTTTGTTTTCGATTTGAATTTTTAGTTTTAAAGCAGTGAAGTAATAATTTAAAGCTTTCTATAGATATATTTATCCTGACTGTAAGGCAAGTATTCGCTGAGTTTCGTTTCATTTTTGTGCAGCGCTCCTGTTCAACACCGAGACGCCAGAACGCGCATCTTGTTTGTTTTCTTTATTTTTTTTAAAAGCACAACATTTTGCTGATATTGTGAGTGCACGCAAATAAAATTAGACCCTTTACAGTTCCGAATGGTGTATTACACTTACCTTTATGAGCAAAGATTATGGCGTATTTTAACTTTTTTTTGCATGTGATTGCGCTGGCGCCTCCATGTCCTGCAAAGCGCATTTAGCTTCCGCTCTACAACAAACGATTGTATGTGCATAATAGCATGCAAGTTAAACGTTTAAAATAACATTGCCTTTCACTACCTCTGATTGGTTTCTCGACAAATAAGGTTGCACGTGTGACCAAATTGGTCGCACTCTAGAGCCCTGTTATCAGTAAAACAGTGTGAATAAATAAATACACTACCGTTCAAAAGTTTGGGGTCAGTACATTTTTTGTTTCCTTTTTTTTTTTTTTTTTTTTTTTTAAAGAAATTAATACTTTTATTCATCAAGGATGTATTAAGTTAATAATTAAAAGTTTATTAAAAGGTAATAATAAATAATTTACATTGTTATAAAATATTTATATTTTGAATAAACACTGTACTTTTTAAACTTGTTATTAATGAAAGAATCCTGAAAAAAAAAAAAAAAAATTACAGGTTCCAAAAAATATTTGGCAGCACAACTGTTGATATTATCCAACACTGATCATTCTAATAATAAATCCGCATATTAGAATGATTTCTGAAGGATCATGTGACACTTAAGACTGGAGTAACAGCTGATAAAAATTCAGCTTTTCATCACCGGAATAAATTCTATTTTAAAGTATGTTAAAATAAAAAACATTATTTTATATTGTAAAACATTTTGCAATATTACTGTTTTTTCTTCTATATTTTTAATCAAATAAATGCAGCCTTGATGAGCATAAGAGACTACTTTAAAGACTATTACAAGTCTTACTGACCCCAAACTTTTGAACAGTAGTGTGTATATGTGTGTGTGTGTATATGTGTGTGTGTGTATATGTGTGTGTGTATATATATATATATATATATATATATATGTACACACACACACACACACTAAGTGTATATATAAGTGAATTAAATGTAAATCCATCAAATTATCATTTGTAATGCAATGCAGCAAACCTAAATGAGTTTAATATGTTACTGTTACACCGTTACAGGTGGAGTCATAGAGCATTAGAGTGTAGAGCGTTACAGATTTAGCTGGTTATCTAACTGCTCGACTTGCCGTCATGTAAATGTACAGAGCTTCCTGTGACGCAGCGGCGTAAGAAATCATATTTACTTAGTTGTGATAAAAAGGATGCTTGTCCTTCCATTGAGGTTTGTTTGCTTGTCCTCCCATAGTGAACAGATATCTCTCTCACGCCGGTTCTGTCAATGAATGCTTTCAGGAATTATTGAATGGTGTGTGAACTACCCATGTGTTACATTTAGGCAATAATAAATTACAGTAGGGGTGGGAGAAAAAATCGATTCTCCGATGCGTCGCAATTCTCTCTTCAAAGATTCTGAATCTGAATATTTCAGAATCGATTTTGAGCTAGTTTTTTTTTTTTTCCCCCGCATGTGGCACGTGTGCGCTCTAGAGACGTGTCGGGCTTTATTACGCAGAATTTGCGCTGTGAGAAGCAGCTTGTGCACCAGTGGTGCTTTGGTCGACGCAGAAACAAGCCGTCCTCGTGCGGCGCAAGCACTTGAAGAGAATGGGTTTCATAGCGCAGCGCTTTCCGCGTGCGGTGTGAAAGCCGTTAGACAATTGCGCATTGCTTGACAGTGTGTGCTTCCACCCGCCGTGTTTTACTTTAGATGTGCTTTCGCTAATGCCGTTTGGAATGCAGTACTATTAGGTGCCGCTTTGTGTTTGTTGTCCTGAAGATCGATTGCGGCTGCGGTTAAATGCACGTCCATTTTCAAATACTTTTATACAAAATTGATGTTCACACAGTCAGTTATGTTTTCAGAGCAGGACAAAACATCTGATATATCGAAATAGATCTGTGCATTAGTGTGAATACAGTCTGTTAAAGCTGCCACTGTCTACGATCTCATCAGTAATAATCAAGCGGCAATAATGCTGAGGAAAGAAAAGCCCATAACTATTGTCTGAAAACTTTTGGATACTTAAAGAACACTTATTTTAAATAAGTGATTGTTTTTAAAAAGTAGCCTGTTTATATAATAAAAAATGAAGTTTCCACAAAATAAATTTGACACAAAATGTACATGAAAATGTAGCCATGTGCAGTAATATTGAAAACTGAGAATGTGACTCATAGTGATATTGAGTTGATAATAAACATTGCAATTGAATTGAATCACGAAACCAGTGAAGATTCACACGCCTACTTTTAAGATGGCAGTACTGACATACAGAGATTCCAGCTGTAAACAAAAAGCAAAGAAACTGCAATTTTGGTGAAAATGTGAGGTTGTAAAGATGTATTTGCTCAGCGGAAGAATTATTTGGGGAAAAATGTAGATCAAAAATCTTTTTGGAATTAGATCGTGACTCCCAGAATCGGATCGGATCGTGAAGTGCCTGAAGGTTCCCACCCCTAAAATATAATCCCAAAAAAAGAATGGAGTATGCCACGAAAGGCTGTCCAGACATGAAACTTTCACTTCATTCATTGCTGTGGTGATTTATGCCAGTTTCGGATCTCTCGTCACAGCGGCCTCACGCATCCTGTGCCGCAGCTTCACCGTCCTTCCGGTTTTGAACATTAATCTTTGAATTTTTAATGACGTTGTGATTTTAAGGATTGCGGTGTGACTGTAGTCATGTGTCATTTTTATTCAAGAGGGTTTCGTTCTGCGTGAACGCGTTTATAATACTTATGCAGTTAACTTATTTCCTCCTGATATCTTGAGGCATTTCAGAAATTTTTGCTGGCTTTGTTGAAACCGTGTTTGTTGTGGTCCAAAGCGAGCTTGTCTGTTGTTTTAGTTCTATGGTTTCAGTGTTACTTACATGCTTAACGGGTGCAAAACTGGCTTGGCTTGTTCCGCTAACTGTGTTTTTAAGTTGGGGCTTGTCATTCCAGTACGTTTAGAGGACTGCAGATCATGTTCATAATCTATTATGTGTGTTGGAACATTTTTCCACTAGGCTGGAATTGTAGAAAGCTAAAATTATTCCAGCCCGATCTTAAAATTGATGTAATTATGTGCTGAAACATTTATGTTGTTGTTTTAGGAAGATTCTCAGAAATGTGCCATTTAACAAATGGTGCTGCAAAGTTATTTTCATTAAGCAGTAGCCTTCACAGTAATAGGGGTGTAAGAAAATATCGATACACGTGTGTATCGCAATATTTTGTTTGGCGATACTGTATCGATGCTTAAAAGTGCAATATCGATATTTGGAAAAAAAAAATAAAAAAATCATACAAGATTCATGACAGTTGCTTCATTTTGAGCGTACATCCTGACTGGCTAGATTGCAGTCTTCTTACCTCTGAAGTTAAACAGTGACTGGAAATACTAGCACAAGGGCCACTAATGTTAACGTTAATGGAGGATGAAAGAATAGTTCATGCTCCCGCCTCGGTGTAAAGTGTGGCGTCATTTCGGCTTTTGGGGCCTCCACCTGCCTGTGCAGCAGAAGCGCCCCGTGCGCCGCGGTTCCGCAGCTTCCCACGAAAGGTCCTTCGCGCCGGGTGCGGTGGGGCTGTTTTGTGCAGTTGAGGCGGTGCTCGCGCCGCGTCGCGGTCTCGGCGATTCCACACGGAGCCTAATTACAAACTGAAAAACTTTTTTCTCAGAACAAAAAGGTTCTCAGAATGTCCAATATCTGCATTTATTTTATTGTTGTACAATTCTTTTGTTTTCTTTAGGAATCCTGCAAGCACTTTTTTTTATTGATATTAAGCAGATGTAATTCTTAAGTTCCGATTAAAATGATCTGACATGGTTACAACTGTGAACTTAAATTGTAAAACGGTCTAAAATATATATGTTTATAAAAGCTTACATTTTATACATTTAATAACTAAAGAATCTTGCAGTTTATTTTCCCCCTTTACTCATGCTGCACAAAAAGTGATTCAGTAACATTAAATGGTTTGCATATGGTGGTGTGTTCTTAATTACAGCCTTTCTAAAATTATGTCCTATTCATAAAATAAGAAATATCCCGATAATGTATCCCTTGTTTACATTATCGCAATGTATTGCAACATATCGTATCACAACCTCTGTATCTTGATGTGTATCATATCGCCAGATTCTTGGCAACACGCAGCCCTACACAGTAATGTAAGACCAATGGATTTCAGTCTTGTGTTGTTGTTTTCTTTATTTCAGTATTTAAATAAATCAGTAAATCAGTATATAAAGTGCACCTGGTGCATCACTAGGTCTGTATAAGGGTAATGTAACGGGTGTGCTCTCCGGTGATGATGAGGATGATGATGATGGAGCGGTTTGAAATGTCCTCCTTTTAGCATTCGATGCTTTACTGCAGCTGCGGTCTTGTCCAGTGTGTTGTATAATGAGTGAGGGTTGTGCTGGCGGTGTAGATGTAGCATCTTGTTAGACAACTCTGACTATGGGCAAAAGTTTTGTTGCATCGCAAATCACAGCTGGCCTTTACTGTAGACACAGTGTGACAGCATTTGCTTGTTAAATTAATATGCTTATTTAGCCTCCTCTTCGCTGCGCAAAAATATAGATTTTTACTTTCTACAATAATTTTGGAAATAACATGTAGGTGAAAATAGTGTAAATGGTGCACATTGCATTCCCAAATTCACACGAATCTCAAAACACATGTCAAGTTCGCTCCACTTATTGTGAACTGAACCGCTGTGAGAAGCTGACTATATGCTTATATAATAATAATATCACAGTGAAGATGGTTTTAGTATGATTGAGCAATATTAGGGTTGTGCCGATAGACAATAGTATCGCGTATCGACGATAGTCAGAGATATCGGCTGATCGAGA
The DNA here is from genome assembly GCA_036247105.1 of Cirrhinus mrigala. NCBI lineage: Eukaryota > Metazoa > Chordata > Actinopteri > Cypriniformes > Cyprinidae > Cirrhinus > Cirrhinus mrigala. The sequence goes on from CM070026.1 coordinate 557,689, forward strand.
GATTATCCGTCAAAAATAGACTAGGCGCCTAACTTTAGCGGTGCAGTGCAGAGAGCCACTTCTGGGGCGCTTCAGAAACTTGCCGTGAGGTGTGCGGTATAAACACAAAGGCACAAATCACGGTGAGCGGGAGGGGGTGTTGCGGGTGGGAAGCGTGCAATCTGTAATCGCCTGCAGTCGCAATCGTTTTCTTATGCGCGCCGTTTTTCCGGTTTTACTTTCGCTTCTGAAATCGATCCCGCTCAGGGGAGAGGATGGAAAACGGGGGCACAGTCACTTGTTTTGGGGGGAACGGCGTAGATAAGGGGTAAATAATGTATTCATCATACAGTGGTGTAACTATTGTATTCACTTACGGTACTAAATAAGTGCATAGACGCGCGCTAGGCTAGGCTAGTCATTGATGATGTTCTTTGATAACATAAATGTTCTTTGCTCGTTTACTGTAGCTACTTTTATATAACTAAGGAAATGTAAACATTAGTAACTTACAACGTTTCTATTAAATTGTTATCATGTTAAAAACAATTTAAGTCATATTGAAAACATTAGGCTGTTTTTAGCCTTATGCTGGTGTTGGTTCATTTGCCAGCAATGAAACCAAGTAAGTAAATAATTAAATAAATTAGCAGGATAATATCATGCATCTGCGATCTCACAGGCTGACGATAGGATGATATGAAAATTGAGCAGATCACCCAACACTAAACTATATTGCTTTGACAAAGCAGTGTCAAAATGCAATGCAACTTTGTTATGAGAAGTGTACAGATATTTTCTGTTTGTTATAAAGCCGGGCCACCACAGTGTAGCTAATAAATAGGAACACTGTATATGTATAGACTAGGAAAATTACAGTTCTTAATCACTGGCTGACAGTGTGAAGTGATTGAATGCTATACACTGAATGGAGTGTTAGGATGTAAACCAATCATGTCTTTTCATTGTGTCATGTGACTTGGCTGCTACTTTTGGTTGGCCTCAAGCATGGAATTAGATTTTAACAGCTGCTAAAAACATTTCTGCTGTGCTCTAGAATCAGCACAGATATGCTTTGCTGTAGGGCTGCATGATTAAATCATAATTGTTGATTATTCCCTTAAAATTGTAATTGCGATTATTAATTACGTGGCATAATTGTGGCATCTGTAATTGTAATCACGATTAGAAATTCGATGAATTGTGCAGCCCTATTCTGCTGTCACACTTGCCCTGGCATACTGTGTCTGAATAATGGAGCAAATGCACGGCCCTAGGCATCCATACACATTTAATTTAGTAACATTTGCAGTACCATTTTTAAACTTTTTTTTTTTTTTTTTTTTTTTTTTTTTTGTCAACATGTATCTGTGTAGTTTTAATTAGATAATTAGATTTTCTAGCTGAGCCCGACACAACAGCCTTGGCTCGGCCGATAGTGAGAGTTTGGGACGGGATCATCTGCTTGGACTGACCGATGAAATACAGGGAGTATCTTCAGAAAATCTCTTTGAAAACAATCATGGTTTTTCCATGTGTTTTTATATTAATGGCACAGAAATTACACTTTTTATGCTCCTTTGATCCCATGAATCACATTTTTCTGGGATTTTAGTACAAGAAAAAGAGCATAGTGTATGTTCTTACAGATGTAATCAGAGAAATGTGACTATTTGTAAATAGAAAACGGTGGGCGAACACATCAGCGGCTCTTTTTATCAAACTCTCCAGCTATTTCTAGAGCGATCGATCGTACATTGGACCATTCTCACCAAAGTGCTTTTCTCTTTCCCCCCTTCTCTTTTTAATGCAGAAGATGCTGAGATAGCGCGTGCGATTGAGTGCTGTGGTCAAGTCCGTTCTGTTTTGGCAGTAGACGAATGGCACAGGGAAACCAGCAGATTGACAACCAGGTTCTGCACCACCTGCGGCAAAAGTTTCCAGAAGTTCCAGAGGACGTGGTGTCCGAGTGTGTCCTGCAGGTGAGGTACACGCGCTGCACTTGCCAATTTGAAAGGGTGTTTCTGTAAGCCTAGGTAATTTGCTTTGAAGCTGACAGACGTGTCTCTCTCTTCTTTCCCCAGAATAAGAACAATTTAGCTGCGTGCTGCGAGTACCTGACTAAGGTGAGTCCTGGTTTCTTGTATAGCGAAGGCAGCCAGAGTTTGACGGATCTTCGCAATCACATGACCCAGCTCAACCTCGGCGTCTCTCAGAATACCCATGGTGCCGCGCAGCGAGATGTAGTGAGGATGAACGGCAGCAGGACTGTCACCCCCAGTGTGAGCGATGGGCCTTTGAACGTGCCGTCTCCCCTCTCCGAGTTCTACCAGCCCGAAACGCCGTCCGTGCCGCCGCACGCACCCGTGAGCCTCGGCGCCTTCGCCGCCATGGAGTCCACGCGCAAGCCGCAGCCTCCTCAGCACCTTGGCCTTTACCAGGTCGGGGGCAAGGGTCACGGACCGCCCCCGACCCCGCGCTTCAACCCGATCACGGTGACGCTTGCGCCGAACACCGGCCGCAACACGCCTACCTCCCTGCACATTCACGGAGGGCCTCAGTCGGGTCTGAACAGTCCCAACTCCATCTACATTCGCCCGTACGTGACCCAGCCGGGCTCGACGCGACAGGTACAGGGCCGGGCTCAGTACAGTCCCACCTCCCAGCCCGCCCAGCAGATCTATCAGATCAGCCACCCCGCGGCTTCCCAGAGTTCCTGGAGCGGCGGCCAGCATCAGACCTCGCACGTGTACATGCCCATCAGTTCGCCCACCAACACCCAGGCCCCCTCCATCCCCTCGGCCGTGGCGTCGCAGGCCTCCTCTTCGTCGCCGTCGCCTTCCTCGTGCTCGTCCGCCGCCGCCTCCTTTAGCCAGTACAACATCCAGAACATCTCAACTGGGCCACGGAAGAATCAGATCGAGATCAAGCTGGAGTCTCCGCAGAGAGTGGCCGGAGGCTCGGGCGCGGCCACCGCGACCCTCCTGCGCTCCGGCTCCGCCCCGCGGCCCGCCTGCAGCTCCACGTCTTCGTCCTGTCCGTCGTCGTCTTCGCTGGCTGCCGGCACAGGTCCCTCCAACCCCATCTCGATCGGAGGCGCCGGGCTGAGTCGCAGCCAGCCCACGGTGTACATCTCTGCGTCTCCGCCCGCCACCGCCGCCGCTGCTACCGCCCCGTCGGATGAATGCGCCGTCGTCCCCAACACCCCTCGTTCGCAGCCCAAGTTCTACATTTCTGCAAACGCGTCGGCTGACGACGGAGGGGGAAGGAACCCGCCCACCGTCTATATCTCGGCCAATCCCGCGCTCCAGGGTTCCTCCGGCCTGCGGGCTTTGGGAAGCCAGGTGAGCATGGGCCCTGCGTATATTCACCACCACCCGCCCAAATCCCGTCCCTCGGTGGGAGCTGGAGGCACGGCCACGTCTCCTCGCGTGGTGGTGACGCAGCCCAACACCAAATACACCTTTAAAATCACTGTCTCCCCCAATAAACCTCCGGCCGTGTCTCCCGGAGTGGTGTCGCCCACCTTCGAGCCGACCAACCTGCTCAGTCTGCCGGGCGATCACCATTACGCGGAGCCGGATCCGCTGTACCAGTCTGACCCGCTCTCACCTCACCGGGACAAAAGCTCGGAGCCTCGCAGACTCAGCGTGGGTGCCGACGACGCTGCGTACACGCAAGGTACGTTCGTCAGTGAACACGACGGCTAGTGTGTCGTAGATTGTGCCTCGAAATGCTTTGCTAATTGTGTTTTACGTTGCCTTCCGGTTGGATTTAATGCATCATTTGAGATGCGTATTTAAGATTTCTACTAGGGCTGCACGATGAATCGTAATGAGATGGCGATTAAGCAAAAGCTGCGGTTGTCACACGTGTCTTGTCAGGGAACCGCGGTTCTGTGGTCGGCAGTAAACATCCATCCGAAGGCTTTGGAACTGCACTACATTCCAAAGCGCAAAATCTTACTTTTTACTTCACTACATTTCATAAAACATATCGTTACTCCTTATAATAAACCACGTGCTCCGAGACGCAGAAGCGGTGTCTGATTCATGAACAAACTGATTCTTTTCAATGAACCTGTTATCGATAATCAATTCACGAATCGCACCAAACGATTCATTCACGAATTGGAATGATCTGATTGCAGCTGTTCTTGAGTTGACAACTCATGGATTCAAATGATCTATTTAGAGCGAGTCTCCAGTGAATTCAAGAACCGCGAGACCTTGTGAACGCGCACACGACTGCGAAAAGTAAGTTACTAATGTTGAATTTTAGGATTAATTATTGTAACTGAAAGTCATATTTAAGTCAAAGCTGTCTGTTGTTACATCAGATGTAAAGGGTGATCTGTTTAAGCCCCCTGAAATCAACATCAGTGTCTCTTAGGTAAAAAAATGAACAATTAAAATAACACAGATTAAATAAAATAACTCCTGCACATTCATATTCCCCGCTGCTGTAACGTTAGCAATTTTGTTAAAATGCTACGTGTTTTGCCCTATGTGACGTCTACATTGTTAATCAACAGTATACATTTTTATATTGTTTGGATCAACTAGAGTAGACAGATATGAATGTTTATTCATAACCATACTGAAAATAAGTAAATATTGTTAGCTGATGCTAACTGTCTAGCTAACAAGCTTGCTGGTGCTAAATTGAGGTATTTTTTAGATATAAAGTCCAAATATTTTTATTCAAGCATCTAGATGGATTACACTCGAGGGAAAAAGACAGTATGTGATGTTCCAAACATGGTAACGACAGTAATTATCAAAGTGGGAAGCGATGCCCTCTGGGGGCATTTGGCCAGGGTTTTTTTTTTTTACACACACAATATTTGAAAGGAAAAAATCATTATGAAAATATAATTATATTTTCCTTAAAATGTTCTTGCTAACTTCAGGCCTTATTCTCATGTCACATGTAACTGTGACGTTATGCAAAACAACAAGCTTTAAAACACTTTTTTTCTTACTGGTGAAAATTAGATGGTCAAATCTGTTTTCCCTCAGGTACATGGCAGTGTAAGCTTCACAGTCAATATTATTACATCACTCTCATCAAAATTTATTTTTACTCCATATAGTGGTTATTTTGGAAAATTTCCAGGTATTTTGAACAGTAGGATTATAAAAAATATGTGCTAATATAAAATTAAATTAAGTAGCCTATATAAAATTGCAAAATAAATCTATCAGTACTTTTTTACTTAAGTACATAAAAAATCGAGTACTTTCGTACTTTAACTCAAGTAAAATTGAAAAAGGAAAACTTTTACTTTCACTGGAGTAATATTTTATTATTCGTATCTGTACTTTCACTCAAGTACTTGATTTGTGTACTTCGTCTACCACTGGCGCTCTCCAAATACGCCCAAAGAAGACACGATCGCTGCAGCTGAATAAGCAGAAGATTTAACCGCTTTCGTTGATTTAACGTGACTGCGACAACGTATGGCTTATCTGAGTTCTGTATTTTTCCTTGTAATACAGTATATAATAATGCGATGCCTTTATCACTGCTTCGAATATTATGTGTGCCTTATTCTGCGTAAAAAGCCACATCATCTCACAGAAGGATTTATTTCAAACACTCGACTGAGCAGCATTTACTACACAGAGCCGTCGTTCACTGAGAAGCTACGCAAACAGCTGCCATCATCACATGATTTCTTTCGATTTCATAATCGCGCATTTAAATCGTCTGCGATAATGAGCGCGATTATAGCGTAGCTTTTCGGTGAACTACGGCTCTGTGTACTAAATACAGCTCCATCTGAAAGCACCTGCTGGAGATTTACTACTGATTACACAACCTGACAAAATGTGCATGACATTCGCCTTCGATTAATCGTGCAGCCCTAATATCTACACTAGAGCTGTCTGCTCCACCTCCCCAGGCTATTTCAAATATTTTTTATTTTTATTTTTTTTTCCTCCTTTTGTTTTTTAGGTTGCTAGACATTTAAGCTAATATAGATGCATGGTCCATCTGATCTGCTCATACTGTTAAAAACTGTAACAGCAAATAATCTTTCTTCTGCTTCCACCTCCTTCTCTGTATATTAGCCAATATTGAGAATAATGTCAGAGATGTTTACAAGCACTTGTGTGACCCATATAGAAAACAGCCTATCTAGTGTAAGGCACTAACTTTCAGCTAGAGATGAAAGCCAAGCTTGTGTGTGTGTGAAATATAACGTGTTGTGTTTGCCTTGTATAGACGTATTTGCCCATATGACACTAACAGATGCCCAGCTACACTTCATTTTCATTTATTTAATAAGCTCCTAGCAGACATTTCAGATGATAATTGGCTTCCGGTTTTCATAGTGGTCTGTTGAATAACCAACTTTAGAGCCGTTCTTGTTTTCAGGCTCATAATTCCTGCGTGAGCAGAGAAACTCTGTGTTTATCACTACTTTAAAGACCCCTCAACGCTTATATATGTTCTGGCCTCATTGGATCATTACACACTGTGTGTGTGTGTGTGTTTTATATGTATTTGGACATGTTTATATGAATGTACACGTTTGTAAAGTCCTGTTCTGATGAGATTAGTTTTATAGGGAGGTGGAATAATGTAAATAACTGCCAGAACTTCTAGGTCTTTTGAATCCTGTCCAAATCGACCATCTCAGTAGTTTTTTTCTTTTTCTGGACTGCATGTTCATGTGCCGGTAAATATTATAGTGTATTTCACCTCCTGTAAAACAGCCGGTAAAAATAGCCCCAGGTAACAATAGTGCCATTCCAGCAAAAACCAGTAAATTTGCCATGAGCGACACTTGTCCAGTCTGTAAGGCCGAGCGCTTTATTAGAAAGATTATATAATGAGGTGCATGTGTTGTTTGGCCTCAGAACAAATTTATTTTCTCTTATGATTACATGCTCGCTAATGTCAGTAGTACTGTTGAAATACAGACGTTTAATATTTCCTGCTTAATTATTTAGCACCCAAATACATTTGCATCGCATACTTTGCTTACGAAATATGAATGCATTATGCTATTTGGATTGTGATACGAGTCACGGACGATTGCTTTCAGATGCTCACATGTAGAGGTCGACCGATGTATCGGTTTTGCCGATTTAATCCGCACCGATAGTTGATTGGCGGAACTATCGGTTATCGGCAAAAATCCATGCCGATAGTTTTTTCCGGGTCGGGTCCGTTGCTGGAGCGGCTGAGAAGGTCGTCGTTATACAGCAAAGTCCCTACAGTCTTTGTTATACAGCAGGAGAGCGGCCTCTAGTGGCGGAAATCACTGACAGTTTAGACACGTGACACTGCGCTGCACAGAGCGGGACACTTCAAAGGCGGATTTAAAACATCGACAACGAAACCGTGTGTACAGTATACTGTAGTGCATGTTATGTCATTACAGAGCGATGAATTTGCATTAGTGGAGAAAGGACAGCAGTATACTTTTGCCCGTTTGGTGATCAAGTAAAGTCTTGTAGACGCCGCTTGAATTGAACGCGACGCGTCCGGTGTGTGTGATACCGGATAGATGCGAGTTCTTCTAGATGCGGCGATGCACTTTTGCCTGTTGTGTGACAAACTTATTTTTATATTTTGTTTAGATAACCACAAATGTTCTAGAATAGAAGCAGTTAAATTGTGAAAGTACACAATATCCATATGTATGCAATTTCAATACTGTGGCCTTTGTGTAGATATTTAAAGATGGCCATCTTTAGCTTGATTGTTGATGTAACACTTTACCATACGCGTCCATTTGTAACATTAAGATTGATAAAAGCTGTAGAATAGAAGTATTGTTCCTTGTTAGAGTGTGTTAATTTCAGCATTTACTGATATATTTTAAAATTTTTAGTTGCTTTTGTTAACATTAATGAACAATGAACTAACTGTAATAATCAATATAAAATAAATATTAATATTTTTATTCATTTACAAAGTATGGTTCAGTAGGCTACTTTTTTTTTTGGGCACTGTTTATTTTCAGTATCCATTTTAAAAACTATCGGTCGATTTAATCGGTATCGGCCAGTGTGGTCCAACCTAGTTATCGGTATCGGTAAAATCCAATATCGGTCGACCTCTACTCACATGCTCTGTGAAGAGTCCTCATGCACGCAGATGGACTTATGTTATGTAAAATATGTAAAAAGTTGTGTTTTAGTTTAGGAGATTGTAACCAGATTGGACAAAACATCAGATATGTCAGAGTAGCTCAGTTTATTAGTGAAAAAATCCTATTGGAAACCCACTTAGGAACTGCAAGTGTCGAATGGTAATTGGCATAGTTTTATTTGGTATTGTAGGTACAGTAACGCAGCTAATAGCAAACACAGTAATTTAGTGCTAGTTAATGGTATGTCAACGCTAGCAGATAAAAGTGGGTGCAGGAGGAGAGCAGTCCTCCACAATCCACTGTGAACCCTCATTCACTGCTTTATTATCCACCTTATTTTTGTCGTAAGAGTGCGAGCGGCTGTTTGTAAGTTTAATGTGTCTGGCTTCCGGTCTCATCCAGCTATGTTTATCTGTACAAAACAGCTCGTTTTGCTGCTTGATATTGCAAATTGGTGTGTCTTACCGTATTATTTTAATGTATTATCTTAATTATGAACACAATAGTTTGTAGTGCAAACTTTTTTACCGTTTACAGCACTTCAGTATTCTTCTCGTTATTTCTCTATGGCAGATTATGAACAGGAAGTCTAACACATTACCAGAAAACAGTTTACTTCCACATTGAAAAATAAGGTGGATACATTCCAGTCTGTTTCTGATTGATTGAATTCAAGTCCATTCAAGCCTCATGTTTTTGTCAAATCTCCTTTTTTTTTTTTAAAATACTTTACGTTGTGGAAGTTGGGAATGCCGTGTCATCACTTTATAATGTCGGATGTCCGGTTGATCAGTGTTGTTTTTTGAGTGTGTGATTAGTTCATGTATCTGACAGTGGTCCATGTGAATTTGCAGCTTTGCTAGTGCATCAGAGAGCACGTATGGAGCGATTGTGGCACGAATTAGAGCAGAAGAAGAGAAAGCTGGAGAAGCTGAAAGAGGAAGTCAACGAGATGGAGAACGACCTCACAAGGAGACGACTGCAGCGCTCCAACTCAGTCTGTCAAATACCGTCTGTACGTTAATGCACCGCTTCACTTCTCATGTTCGCAAACACTCATCTTTCTTTTAGGAATGCATTTCCTCTCTATCGGTACTTATTTGACATGTTTGACTGTTATTTTTGATGCTTAATCTCATGTAAGTTGTCTCAGAGCATGCATTTTTCTATGACAGTACTCTTGAGCACAATTGAGTCAACTACTCAAGCGGATCGCAAACACAGTGGGTGTGTGTCGTTAGTTTAGCCTCAGATACGCCCGTTACATCATATAGATCTGAGATCATGATGGATGTGGTGCAAAGTCACGAACACATGGTAGAGCGCTGGATTTTGTATTAGAACATCACACTTCACTTTTACTCACTTCACATATTTATTTACATTTATTTTCAGATCGAAGAGATGCAGCAATTGAGGTGTAAGAATAGACTTCTACAGATCGATATTGATTGTTTAACCAAAGAAATTGACCTCCTTCAGACACGAGGTGAGTGGCTTTTCGTCGTCTGTAGATGGCTTGCTCTTGCACCCGAACTGCTTGCTTTTGCGGCAGCTGTTCAGGACATGATCTTCTCACTACAGGTTTTGAAAAACGTGAAAATAAAGTGGGTGTGGCATTACAGGTGGGAAAAAAAAAAAATAATAATAAAAAAAAAGGGGTGCCAAAATGTTTCCGAAGTGTTTAAACTAAAACAGTTAGTTTCAGTTGATCAATTAGAGAATGACTCAAAGGTCAGAGGAGTTCAGAAGAGCTGCAGTTTGAGTGTTTAACAGCAGTCACTAATGGGGCATGTGGTGACGCCATGTTTTAGTATATACACTATGATTTTAGTTATTTAAAGCTTTTTTTGGTTCCAAATGATCCGAAATCAATTGTTGAGCGAATTTATAACCAGGCAGTGTTGCTTGTAATAATGTTTTCTAATTTGAGTGGTACTGGTAGGAATTCACGTCAAATTCGAGTATGCCACTGTTCATCATTGCGTCGTCTGTAAACGTGAAGGGGTCTCACCTAGTGGGCTCTGTCGCATATGAGGATCCTGCAGGTGGCGAATCATTTATAGCCTTTTCTCACAGCAGCTGGAAGAATTAAACTTATTATAAACTTATTATAATCCAGAAAGGATTATGTGTTTATGAAATGCAAGTAAAGGACAGAAATGAGATTATATTCCAATTTTAAATGTGCCTCTAATTACAGATACGTGGTATTACACAAGATTTGTATTTCAAAGTGAACCAGTTCCGATGAATATTCGTTTGCTTTTTGGGATAAAAGAACAATTTCTTTATATGAAATTTGAATGATATGATAATTGGAGATTAGACTGTACAGAAATTGAAATCTACAGGTGACGCTAACACACACTATACACGCACACACAAGTAGTCACGCAATGCTGATGTTGTTAATATTAACAGTTTGAGAGCAAAGTATAACAATAATTTGCACAGTTCGATGTGATATGAGCTAAATCCCTACTTTTTTCAGAACAAACGCGGCAGACGTGTTACTTACTTGTTCAGATGAGGTTTTCCCGAGAAAATTCTTACTAGGGTAAGATGTAGAGTCTGTGATTCCTGAGTGCAGGATCCACGCCGGTGCGGTGACCGACTACCACGCTTAAACTCGAAACATTAGATTCGTCTCCGCCGAGGAGCCTTGCCGACGCACGACCCACGTTAAGATGATAATTTTGCTAATAACTGCATTTGCGGGTTTCAAACAGAGAAGGCGACAGAGGAAAACGAACAGACTGCAGCTTTACATTTTTTAAAGCTTTAAATGAATTAGTTACAATCCTATTATTGAAAACCGTAATTCATTCACAAAACTGTTGTGATTTTATGTATCTTTAATTATGTTATGAACAACCATTCTATAATTAGCGTAAGTCTAACGACAGTGACGTCATATTCAGTGACGGTGTCGGTTGTCAAATCTGAACAACGAGGCTGATTCAGACGTCTGACTCGTGAGCGAATCTTTCTTTCTGACTGACTCATTCAAATGAAGCTGTTCATAAGAGTGTGTGTGTGTGTGTGTGTGGATCAGATATCGTACCCTTTCCCGCACGCGCTGTAAAATAGCAGCCGTTTTGTTGAAATGCTCATGTTTTGATCTCTTGTTCTTCTGACTTTTAGGACCAGACTTCAATCCCATCGCAATTCACAATTTTTATGACAACCTTGGATTCTTGGGTCCTGTACCTCCTAAACCTCCTAAAGGTCCCACAAAATCAGGTCAGTTTTCACCTCGCTTTCGATGCGATCTTGGCACATCATTGCTGCTGCTTTTCTATAGACCAATTCAGAGTAGATGTCACTTGCAGCTGCGCGCACATAGCGGTTGCAGAAAAACACTGCTAACAAGTGGAGGGGACCGGGTAAAATCCATGAAATACGAGACAAAAATATTTTTGTGCCTTTGGTGTCAAAATCGGAATGCAAATAATTTGTATAGAAGAAGACGCCATTTGGAGCTAAACGCAGACGTTTAAACGGACGTACTATGGATGAAAACTGCTATGTTTTCTCTACTTTTAAAGCATACATTTGATTTAAACAACAGGTCTACACAATATTCACGTGCTGTTCATAGGAGACGTACTGTGTTATCCCTACAGTGACAGCACGAAATACTATTTAAACCTATTACTATTAACATTTTACGTAACATTTATTTTATCTGACAATTCTGACTTTTTTTCTCGCAAATGCAAGTTTATATCTCCTAATTTGGACTTTATAACTTGATTTAACTCAAAATTAGTGCGTTTGTCAGTCCTGAGGGAAAAAAGCCAAAAGTGTGGGATATAAACTCCTCTTCTGAGCCGAGGGGAAAAGAGAGAACGACGAGTTGTTTTTCCGTTATAATCTCGTAATTGCAAGAATAAAGTCAGAATTTTGAAATATAAAATCAAATTTACTTTTATTCCATGGCTCCATAGACTGCCACTTGAAAACCAGATCTACTCCGCCCTCAAAAACATCATTCCCGTTTCGGATCTGTAAGACTATCCCACTATCTAGCGTCAATTTCGTTGAATATTGGTGCTTATCGCTGGGTGACAGGCCCTTGCAATACGCAGAGAACCTTTTGACAAAAATCTGGCATCTAATCAATACAATCTATAATCTTATTAAGTCTAACCATTTTGTGCCGTATCCGTGTAATTCTCTAGCCGTAGAGGCCGTCTCTCCGGGGTTTTCTGCAACCGCGATGCGCGCGCATCCCCGATTGGTCTGTTTCATGTTCTGTCGCTGAAACCCTCTGCTTTTTTTCCATGACGCCCTACAGCTTTATTTCACTGCCTCTGCGTTTCGTTCTCATGGTCCGTTTCTTCCTCTGTCCCTCTTTTCCCGTTTCCGATCCGTGGCGCTCGTCAGGTGCGGATCACGCGGGCTCTCTCGACAGGAGAGGGCGCAAAATCAATGTCAGCTCCAAGTTAAAGAGAGACCCGTCTCTTCCTCCCGTTCCTCCTCCTGTGGCTGCACCCACGGGTGGGTCTCTGATCTCGGGCCAGGCGCCCGTCTTTTCTCCCGGCCGTGCTCGGCGCAGGCTCTGACGAAGGCTCTCGTGTGTTTCGTTTCAGAGGGCGGCAGGAGCGCGAGGGTCGTGTCGGAGCCCGAGGAAGACGACGGCGTTCAGTGGAGCTGCACCGCCTGCACCTTCCTCAACCACCCCGCCCTCAACCGCTGTGAAGAGTGTGAATTTCCACGGCATTTCTGAGCCACGCGCGCAGTACGCGTAACGTCGGCGCGAACACGCGGACGGCCGCCGCCCGGCCTCCGGCGGGAGATCTTTCTCGGACGCGTCCGTTGGAGGTTTTCTGTCTGTAAAGCTTCCTCTCTGCCCCACGGTGTCATTGTACGTTTGTCTGTCTTGTGATGTCCACTGAAGACTGGATGATGTTTACAGCTCTTTGTCTCTGTACAGAATGCGTGTTTCTGTGTGGAGAGGGATTGTGTGTGTGTGTGTGTGTGTGTGTGTGTCGCGTGGGAGATCGAGGGAAATTTCAGCCGCTCGGTGTTGCCAGTGACATCAACACGTTCGTTACATCCACACGCGGTTTACAGGTGTGGGTTCGGATGCCAGTGTGCCTTATTTCACGGGAACCGATTGTGACTGCTTTGTCAATGCTGTTCCCAAAGGATCGTGGGCGGAATCTGCTAAACTCACTTTTTTGTTGTTGTTTGATCAATGAAATGCAAAAATGAAAAAGGAAAAAAAAAAAAAACTGCATGTTTTAGATGTACAGTTTACAGAGGAGTCTCCGCCACACAGATTTTACTGTACATAGTTTTAGAATGAGCTTTTCTTTCTCAAGAATACACATGTATTTCCTGTAAGTATAGCTTTATAGACTTCATTTATTTCTGTGTTGTTGTTTTTGTTCGTTTCCCACCGTGAGAACTTAAAGGGATGCTAAAACGGCGTGCGGCCGCGAACGGCAAAACGGAAAAGAAAAAAAGAAAAAAAAAAAAAAAGAGAAAAAAGCTCTTTGTCAAGCAAATTCAGCGTACGAGCTGCAGACGCAGCAAAACTGAACTGAAAAAGAGATCTAGATTTTATTAACAAGGTACTTGACCTCGAAGCGGTCGACGGACTTCACAGGAAACCCACAAAGCCCTCAGACGACAAACGCTTTCCTATGTGACAACTGGAATGTAGGTTTACTTTTAGGAGAATTTATACCTTTGTGCCACAAAAGGAATGTTTCTTTGCTATGCATCGATGAAGCTTTTTTTCAGAGTATTCGCAGGAGCGTGGGTTCGAGAGGAAAGACTTGTGTCCGGGTGCCCTCCTATCAGCGGATGAGTGTCGGCAAGGGCTTTTCACTCACCGAGTACTCGCCGCTAGCTTCTACGGTTCAGGTTTTGTAAATTGCCAAAGCGCGTAGCGAAATATTTCACCATGTGCCTTCAGTCTTTATGTGGTTCTCTGTTACGGATCGTGGTATGTGGCAATATGCACAGTGCCTTAACTTACAGATGTTACAGAATTGAAACTTTATTATTAAACGCTCACAAAGTTACGCTTTTGTAACTTTATTCGTTCATCGAACTAAACTTTTATTTCGGAAAACGAACGCGTCTTCATCCATCCTCACGAGGGCGCTAATGCAGCGATCGTGCATTGAAACGTCGAACGAGGTTGCTATTTATGAAACGAATAAATACACAATCTCCAAATGCTGGTTTCTGGTATCCAGGCTAAAAATAGCTTCGCCGCGGAGAATGTCGATTCGGTCCGCTCTCCGTTTCCGAGATCGGACTAGTCGTGGCTCCGAAAACATTACTCTCTGTGCTCGTTCCACTAACGTTTGAAACAGAAACCAAAGAAATAATCGGATCTGTTTGTCATGTGTTTATGGCTTTTAAGAGAAAAGGGGGAGAAAATCATTTGGATATTCATTGTTTTTGATCTTAGCTGGGAAAACTGTCTTTGTAATAGATAAGTTATTTGTAAAAAATAATAAAAATAAAAATAAAACAAGAAATAAACACTGTCTCCTTTGCTGGAGTTTTTCTCTCTTTAGATGGTTGTTGTTCTGGCTTCAGGTTGAAATTAAACTAAAAACAGACATTGTGTGCATCCTGTGGAAAAATACCGCCCGGCGACTCGCGATCGCTTCGGTTTCGAATGAGCATCACGATAACTGCGTTGCGTTGGGAAGCGTTTACTCTCGCAAACAATAAAAAACAGCAGAAACTCGGGCAACAAAAGTGAAAATACCTGTGAGAACGATGTACCTCGAACAAATACACACGTGATTTACAATGAAGTCGGTATTGAATGACACTGAACAGCAGAATAGTCTCGGGTTTAGGCTCGTGCACGTGTGTTTCATGGCACCTGGCTTCAGTCCAACAGAACAGCTACATATGGGTGATACTTTAGTGTTTCAAAAGTGTACACACTTAAAGTTGTTGTTGAGGCTCTCGTTGAAACCATTCGCTCACATACCGAAGTCAGACCAAGTCTGCTAAACGGCCGGCACGTTATCTGCTTTATCCGCACTTTGCAATTGCAAAACAAACTTCTCCAAACACAGTTCTCCACTTCAGACGTCATTCAAAACCATCAGCTCTTGTGCCTTTTAAATGCCACACTACTAATGTATTCAGTAGCTGCACATTCAGACATCATTTGTTCGCTTCGAAATCAAAACTCAGTGTTTCAAGAGAGAATTTAATAGTGTTTTCTACATCACAGACTGTTTCAAAGCAGAAGTAACAAGTTCAGATGGTGCTGTAAAGCAACTGTAATAAGCCAGCAGTGTCATTATACAGCTTCATAGTTCAGTAACACTATATTTACTGTCAACAGATTACAAGCAATATTATTAATTAAATTCAAACATAAGAATGAATTAGAATTAATCAAATGAGATGCTTACAAATTAGCCATTCAAAATGAGTAAAATTGTACAAAAAAAATTAAGTAAAATTGAAACAATATTGCTTTCATTGGAAACCAAAAAAACAAACAAAAAAAAGCACTATGCTAATGAAAACTGTTATGCATGCCAGGCCAGTAGTTGGCGATCAAGAAACACCCTGCAAAAACATAATACACATGCACGTGACGAATTACGAGTTGAGTTGTCTAATCACCCTTGTTGAGATTCATATGTTGATTGCCTGAATAGATACTTTTCCCACACTACATTTTTTAACAGAAGAAAAATGTTTAAGAAACTCCTCGATTTGTTCTGAATATTGCAGGTCTTACACTATAGAATCACAAGGCTTCTGTTATCTGTATAAATCCAACTCAAAGATTTGGCTCTAAATTCGTTCGGGTCAAATGTTGATTACGTTAAAACATAATTAATACCACCCAACCACCTTTTCTCTTGGCTTGTCTAGCTGTTATAACTCAGTTACAGCAGCCAAACAATATTTAATGTTAAAAAGTCAAGTGTCCAGAGCCCAACTAGAGCAAACACCTTTAGTGATTCTCTTTTTATTGCTTTTGTTACTTTAGGGACCTGAAAACACAAGCTTTTGAACATGATGCCTGTATCATCTCCATGTAAACAACAAGAAACGTTAATTTGTGAAAGATGACGTCATGTGCATGTGTATTATGTTTTGCAGGGTGTTTCTTGATCGCCAACTACTGGTCTGGCATGCATAACAGTATTCATTAGCATAGTGTTTTTTTATGTTTCCAGTGAAACCAATATTTTTGTTTAAATTTATTTATTTTTTTTGTGTGTGTGTGATTTTACTCATTTTGAATGGCTAATCTCTAAGCATCTCATTTGATTTATTATAATTAAATCTTATATGTGTTAAATTTAATTAATACTATTGCTTGTAATCTGTTGCCACAATTTTGAGTAAATTTAATACTTTTTGCAGTGTATACTGTACATTTACAGTAGAGATTAAAGTGTCATTTTTTTCTGTGTACAGTAAGATACACGACAAGAAATTTACAAGTACCGAAGTATTCATGAATATAAAAATATAGTGTCTGCTTTGCCCTTCTTCAGCACAGACAGCGACGGTCCCTCGAATGGTCCTTCATCTAGAATGGTTTGGAAAAAAACACTGCTGAGGAACCAGATAGAAATGAATTTCAGTTTATTTACTATTGAAGTTTCACAATTGTTTACAATTTCTCTCGTTTTTTCTAAACTTGACAAACAAGTCAAGATGTCTCTTGCAAAAGCAAACAATGATTTCAAAACCATTTTGCCTCCTCTCAGACTGGTAAATGTGCATGCAGACTCCACGCACAAACAACTGAATGGTTTGTTCTTACTGTTTCCCAATTGTTTACACAGGTTTGTTGAATCTTTGGCCCGTTGTCCTGAAACTAAACACGAAATGCAAAACCACAAATGTGAAATTCAAAACTCTGCAAATCTCCAGCAAAAACAAACATTGCATCCAGAAATCTTTCCAATATTGTTATTTTGCACCAAAGATCTGTGCTCTCTATGAATATCCCATCAGTAGCAGCGGAGCTGGTTGAATTCCTGCTCAAATACACACAAACTCACAAATGCCATGCAAGTATGCAATGTGAGACAAAATGTGCAACGAGTAAGCAAAATGAAGTGTGCATGCTGCCTCCTGTTGGGGCCTTGTCGCAGTGTCTCATCTTCATCAGACTAAATAACTGGGAAAGAAACTTCAGGAGTGACAAATCCAGCTGCTCGAAGCACACGCGTCATCTGGACGGCGGTCACACGTGTAGGTGAAGTTATAGTCTAAATAAATGGTCTTTATCGCCATACTTGTTGTCCACAAATGTGCCATCTAGTGGACTTTATAGGAACCATCATTCCTAAACAATGGACGGTTTCCAATTAACGGTAAAGGTTACATCCCGTGAGTTTTAACATGAAAAAGACATTGCGTGAAACTTCCAGTGCAGCTCACAAAATCAATGACCTTCCTGCTATATGGAAATACATATCATATAGGCTTCATATCACAATATGAGATGTTTGTGTTCTTCTCGTGTCTTGCTCAGTTAACTAGCACAATGGCTTCTGTAACAGTCATTTAAACTGATGTGTTCTATTTTAACTCGGTCATTTCACAACACGTTTTTTAGTTTTGAGAATTTTAAATCACAAAATGTTCAACAATGAAATATAATGGATGTTAAAAACAGAGTCCTTGCATGTAAACACTGTGAAGTGCAGTAACACAATATTTACAGCACTACTACACCATTCAGTCAGTCCGTTGGTTTTTCTTAAGAAATTAATACTTTCATTTAGCAAGTACATATTAAGTTCACCAAATGCAAAGGTAATGATTTTAACTTTGTTACAAACAAATTCTATTCATCTGTGAATCCTGATAAACAAAAAATGATGGTTTCCACAAAAATATTGGGCAGCACATTGCTAATAATCAGAAATGTTTGTCCAGCATATTAGAATGATTTCTGAAGGATCATGTGACACTGAAGACTGGAGTAATGATGATGACAGCTCAGCTTTGATCACAGCAATCAACTACATTTGAACAGATATTCGCATAGAAAACAAAACTAATAATATTTCACAAAATGACTGAGTCTATTAATCTCATCAACTCCTTTAGAGCCGTCGCTGCTTGCTGACCTCTGCTGGAGAGCTGGATATGAGCAACAGCTGCAGATGGATCTCTGAACCTCCGTGCGGATGTCGGCAGTAGTGAAGCAGACTGAACCAGACACGTTTTGGTCGCTCACAGACGACGCTTAAGCCTAGTCCCGGACTAAACTGCACGTCTGGGCCGTTTTAACTGAAAGACCCGTGCGGTGACTGATCTTAAAATACACTGTCTGCGAAACCAGGCCTTAGTTTTTAGTTGTTGTTGTTGTTGTTTTCAAGATATTCACTTCTAGTTTTGAGACTAGCAAGTGTGCAAAAGATTTGAAGAAGGACAAGTCTGGTGTTTCCTATGAGAGTTCATCTGCGACATCAATCGTGAAATATCTTCTAGTAAATATTATTACTTTTAAAATTTCATTTTAGTTTCTAGATTTGTCACGGAATACATTTTATTTAATTCATAAAAACAAATAAATACAACGTTGTTATTTCATAAACTATTCAACATGATACAAAACAGCAATGGCTTTTTAAGCTGCAACTTAACCGATATGGATACGCTGTGGACATACAGCCTGGGCTTTAGTGCCAATTCATCCCTGAAATCGCCATCACTCACATAGCCATTCATTTGCATTTGATAGCTGATGAGTGTACATTTTGGGCCCTATAATTACACAAAAGGTGATTTTTCACCATGTTTTCTTGGACAAAAGGTGCTGGAACCACCACTAGAGTTCAGGGACTCTAAACAATGGCACACACGTAGGTGGTTAACTTTCTTTGTGGCGCTTGCCGGCGTCAGCGTGTAATTGTGGCTTTCGGTAAACCTACAGTATGACCCTCTCTGTTGTTGGAAAGAGTCTTATTTGTGTCCTCTCTGAGCTGCTGTGGCCATACATCGGGCTCATCTGGCACTCGGGTTGGTGTGGGAGATCACTTGCGTTCTGCTGATCATCTTCACCAAGGAGGGTTTTATGAAGGATTTAAGAGCGGCAGCACACAACGCAGCTGACGCTGGTAGGTCATGTGACGCGTTAAATTCAGATTACATCCGAACTACGTTCTACACACATTTATGCTAGAACATACTCTTTTTGCGGCCGTCAAGTATTACTTCTTCAAAGAGGTACCTACTCCAGAGAGTATGCGATTTTGGGTGCAGCCACAGAGAGCGGAGGAATAGAAAGTACATTCACACTCCAACAGGGCGTGAAGAGTGACGTCATCCACTTTAGCGTCAACATCATCGACTGTTTTCACGAGTGTCATCAACGCCTGCATCACGAACACTGTGTATAGGCGCTCATGTTATCCCCTGCTGTGCTTGTGGAAACGATGGTGGAGCTCCGATTCATTCAGATTCATTCCTCTAGGACAGGGGTGGCGAACTCCGGTCCTGCAGAGTTCAGCTCCAACCTTGTTAAAATTCACCTGCCTTTAGCTTTCTAGTAAGCCTTCAGACCTTGATTAGCTCGTTCAGGTGAGTTTGATTAGGGTTGAAGCAAAACTCTGCAGGGCTGCGGCTCTCCAGGACCGACGTTCGCCACCCCTGCTCTAGGATCATTACGGTTCATTCTTTGTTTTCCTGTCTGAAAGGAACTAGCACCAGTGAAATGACGGTGAAATGACGATTTGACCTAGTTGACGATGGTGCTTCTGAAGCTCTGAAACACTGACCAATCTTTTGTTTCGAATCTGTGGTTTGGAGCTTGTCATGTGATTTCAGCAAACAAAGCGTTAAAATGTTCGACTCTTTCCAACACTGGTTTCAAAACATTTCAAAATGAATCACCGCTAGACGGACTTGATCTGGTGAAACCTTCGTAGGCTTAATTGATTTAATGGATTTTGATGCTTCTGCATGCATAATAGAAAAAGGAGAAGGAGGATGATATTCAATTGTTAGTTTGCCAAGCCCTGCTTATAACACACAAAACCAGCACTATACATCAACAAAAGAAAACCAAGCGTACAGAGCCTTCATATTTAAGGCTATTGCATTATTTGTAGATTACATTAAATTGTCTTAGATACAAACATTTGCAAGGGGTAATGATACTTGTCTGGGCTAAGTTTTCGCTGCATTTACACTGTTTTGTCAGCAGGTGCCGCCAGCCTGTAGCGTTTTGGCCCCTGGATTCACAACTTTCGGCAGTCTGTGTTGAACGGTTAAATCCGTCCCCGCTGGAATCACCCCTATAATGCAAAGGCTGGCTGTCTGACCGTTTAGGATGTTTGCTCTCCTCCATAATGCTGCACAACACAATATTCTGTGTTGAATTCAAATGGGTCTGGATGTGTCCAGTGGTCTGCGCAGACTCACACGTACATGAATCGCTCTGTACCGTTGCGTCTCTACGCCGGATCATACGGCAGGAACCCCAAACGTCTCTGAGCTCTTACACGGCGAGGGACCAACGTGATGACCCTGATGATCTTGAAATGAACTGGTTTTCAACTAGGTGAAGAGCCAACCTGTTGTTTTAAGATTACAAATGGATGTTCTAGATATACCTAAAACAATTTTCCCCTCAAGAAGCATTTTGAGAAATGTGCCACAGTCTAAGTGTGTTCACTTCTGTATCATGACTTTCTTTCGATTATGACAGAAATGTACATACCACTTTCCATGACAGATGGCTGTAAAGCTCTGTTTTCAGAGAGAGAGAGAGACTCTGCATCAGGACTCTGTTTCAAACATGCACGAATGTGTGTGTGATCATGTCCCTCATCTGAGCACAGTAGGAATGTCATTTACCACAGAAACGAACATTTCTCTAAATTAATAAACAAATAACACTAAGTGTTTGCTGGACGAACAGGTTAATAATAAGTTCTAGTTAATTATTCATATTTATTTTGAGCTAATTTGCTACAACATGTAATTGTAAATGGACGAAGAACCACAGAACTAGAGCAGTACTGTTCAGAGACCCTGATTCTTCATTCTTCACCCCTGGTTTAGACAGTTTAGCCCCAAGCTAAATGTTGATGACAAAAAAAAAAAAAAAAAAAAAAACCCTCTCTGATCATATGTTTGGTGCATTTGTCTGAGTAGAACAGTTCCACCCTTCTGTTCCTTCAATTCCCTTTTCCTTCAAGTCCTTCGTTTTATACTGAAAAGAAGCAAATAAAGAACCACTGTTTTATTTCAAACCATCAAAGACTTGGAGGCTCTGCTTCTGGACAACTGAGTCTTACAGTAATTCTGTTGTCAAATGTATATCCATGAGTGTACTGTCTCCAGAAGAAATCTGTTTAATTCTCCTGTTTATACTTCTATAATGTCAGGAATAACTGAGTTTATGAACACACTATTTGCTTTGTAATCTCTTCATATATGAACATACACAGATGAAAGAAGTGCTTCTGAGATGCTAAAAAAAGTCTACATGCTATTTGTTACAACCCCCGGTTTAAATCTTCTGTTTCTGTCTAAGATTACAAAATTATGCGAGTAGTGTCCTCCCAACAAACTATATTTCTGTCAGAAACTGGGGCTCATCGTAGCACAGAGACCGCACTAGTCAGAGTGGCAAATCATTTGCTTGTATCGTGTCAGAGACTGAATTTCTCTTCTATTACTATTGGAGTTTAGTATTGCTTTTGACACTATGGTACATGCTGTTCTCTTGGATAGGCTTGAGGATTATGCTGGAATTACATTACCAGTTAGTTTGTGTCAATGATGAGCTGTCAGACCAATCACAGTTCAAGTATGGAGTACATCACCAGGGACCGTGGCATTAGTTTCCACTTTTACTGTATGTGGATGATACTCAGCTCAAAACCTCTTAGTTTAGCAGGTTAGCACAGTGTGTTTGTGATTAGAGACTGGATGGCTAGTAAATTCCTTCTTCACAAATTCTGACAAATCAGAGGTATTCCTTATTGGACCAAAAACTCACAGCTTAAGATCGCTGAATATAATCTCTTGATGGATTTACTGTTACGTCACCTTCTACAGTCAAGAATCAGAGCAATCTGTCCTTTGATAGTCATATTTATAACAATGTAACAATGTTTATATAGTCTTTTTTTTTTCACCCTAGAAACGTTAATAAATGAATACATTTGCTGTCTGTCTCTAATGCAGAAAATCTTATTCATGTGTTCATGACCTCAAGATTAGATCTCTGTAATGCATGGATATACTGCACACTTAAAAATAAGAAAGCAACTAGAGTGCTTGTTCACTCTTTTCCCACCATTGATGGGATCTTCTGCCATTTATGAGACAATGAGAATTTTCTGGCTTCCCGAGTTTTCTCAGTAGGAGGCACTGTTACACAGCTTCTTAAAGAGTACAGAATCTCCGGATCAAAACCCAGGCAAAGAAGCACCAGAAACAAGTGATCATGTGTAAGCAGAAGCATATGTAAAATAACACCATCATCAAACATTAAACCGCATATAAATCAAAACTGCCTAATGTTACCAAATTAAATGTTGACTCGTGGTTTATAGGACTGTGAAGCTTTGGGGCTGTTGGTGGAAGTGATCTACTACATGTCTGTTTTCATCATCACTCTAAATCCGATTCAGATGTAATCTTTGACAAAAACATTTTTTTTTTTTTTTAATGAAACTTACCAACATTCAAATGTTGATAAAGCATACGTTAAGCTAGAATACAATAAAAATTGCATGTTCAGATATTCATACGACAAAATATTCTGGGGGCCATGAAAATGATCAGAAATGCAGTGGCTGGAATCAAAAAAAAAAGAAAAAAAAGAAATTTATTAGTTTTAAATGCTGACCAGGAAAGATTTAAAACTAATAAATCATATCAACCCAATTATATTGTATTCATATTCAATTTCAGCTATTTGTATTTACTTCACATTGCTAAAAACTTACAAAGCCTTGAACGGCCTAGCTCCACAGTACTTACCCTCTTCCTTCATTAGCAAAATCCACAAAAAGAGCTGTGCTCGTCAACTAAAACAGTCTTCCTAGCACTATTCGGGACTCACTCACTCAGCACGTACGACTTGAGGCAGAGATTTTTAACTCAAGGCCTTCATGCAGAGTTGAACTCGAACCAAACTCACCTGCCTGTAACTTTTTGTACCTCGATTAGCTGGTTCAGGTGTGTTTGATCAGTGTTGGAGCTAAACTCAACAGGAAAGTGAAACTTGAGGGCCAGAGTTGGGAACTGGTGGCCAGCCTGCTTAAAGTTACGTGAACGTATAGCAATGTGTAAAGTGTCCATCAATTGACACTCTATATTCTTGCCACAATATATGTGAGCCTGGAGCACAAAACCAGTCTTAAGTAGCACAGGCATGTTTGTAGCAATAGCCAAAAATACATTGTATGGGTCAAAATTATCGATTTTTCTTTCATGCCAAAAAATCACCAGGACATTAAGTAAAGATCATGTTCCAAGAAGATATTTTGTAAATGTCCTACTGTAAATATATCAAAACTTAATTTTTGATTAGTAATATCCATTGCTAAGAACTTCATTTGGACAATTTTAAAGGCGATTTTCTTAATATTTGGATTTTTGAGCACCCTTAGATTGCAGATATTCAAATAATTGTATCTTGGCCAAATATTGTCCTAATCTAACAAACCGTACATCAGTGGAAAGCTTATTTATAAAATGCTTTTAGATAATGTATAAAGCTCCATTTTTTTAAAAAAAAAAACTGACCCTTATGACTGGTCTTGTGGTCCAGGGTCACATATATGATCCTATCGACCAGCCCTATGTGAGCCCCACAGATGCATAAGTACTTGCAAGTTCTCAGTAATAGTGAGGATATATTAGCAGCTAGTGTTTGAGATATTGCAGTCTGTGCACAATGCAAAAATACGCAATTTCGCCCCTCGGGCGAGCGTGAGCAATGTAGGAGAGGCTGAGGGATGTGATGTGACTGTCCCAGCGGCTGCTATCTTGGGCCATTTTGGATGGAGAGCTGGAGACGACCACACGAACGTGCCGATAACGATGAACTCCGTGGCCACTAATTTCCCCACAAATGTGTAGCTGAAGGTGTTCCCATGGGCGTGATGGCCATGGGACGGGCTGCAGAGGAGAGCTGGTAGTCCAGTCTTCTCACTGAGGAGGTACAGTTCACAGTCCTGAACCGTCCCCTTAATGCTTGGCCACCAAACCAGGTCCCAGCACCTTTGCCTGAACTTTACAATGCGCAGTTGTATCAGTGTGCCACTGATAGACGTGCACACGCGTGCTGCTCGACACACAAACATCACTCCAACGTGACGACACCTGGACTAGTCAGAAAACTAGACAATCAGACACTCTCTGCCTGTTGAATGAACTGCTGCACAAATGGAAATGATAGAAAGCCAAGTTTGTCCACATCTCCTTCCAGTCATTCAACGTTGATCACTAGAAAATCCAAAATGGGCAAATCAAGCCAATAGTATGTGTACCGCATGCTACAATGAATCACTCTTTGATAACTGATATTTATAATATATATATATATATATATATCTATCTATATATATATATATATATATATATATTTATTTATTTATTGCATCATTTCCATTATTCACATTGGATAAAATGCTATTTAACACTAAATTACGTAAACAATAATTTATTGGTTAAAGATGAACCAATACTGATAGTTTAGTGTTCTAACGAAGCTACTGAACAATGAATACTGACTGTAATTGGTACTCACCATTAACTGAGGTATACAATTGCTGACCATGCCACGTGTGTTATGGTCGATGTTTAGTTTAAAGGCACATCTGCAACTACATAATCCTTTTAAATCCTTAATGAGTTAAATGTTATAAAAATATGCTAGTGTGTTCATAAATCTCTTTGGAAAGTTAAATGCATCTATCTATACACAATGTAAACTCCAACTCTTACAAAACCACACACACAAACAGTCCAAAGCAGCAGCATAGAGCGCACACACACACACACACACACACACACACGTACATTTCTACTAGATGTGGGATATTCTTCCCCCATTTGATGGATATGGCTGAAGTATTTGGGTAGTCGTTGTTTGTAGGTAGGATGTTGACCCTTTGTCTGATCTCCAGGGCCTTTTACTCTGCCACGGTCTGGTTCATAAGTCTTTTGCTGTGTAGAAGGACACAGCCATTGCTTCCTCAGAGCCTGCAAATCATCCACACTTACAGCTTAACTGTCCATTTTACAGGATGTGGAAGACTTGAAACAGGCTATATGTTACAGGTCACCCCCGCATCTTCTACATGACCGCAGTTGGTTTTTCCCCATCCTGAGAATTTACACTGGTGAACTGAGTCTTCAGTACCAACACAAGCAACATCGTCCATCCAGATTAAGCCAGTGCCTAAAAGAGAGAGAAAACGGTCGAAAATGGATCTCATGCATCTTAGCAATATTTATGGTTTAATACAATAAGACAATGGACGTGCATTTGAAACTTTTTTTACTTGAGATCTCAAGTATAGTTCATCAGTTCATACATTGCCTAGAATTCAAACCCATGATTTTACCGTACATGCCATGCTCTTCGGTTTCAGCTAGAGGCAGTCAAGTATGACAATTTGTGCAAGTGTGACTAAAAACCCTTTTAGGGCACAGTATTGTAGAGTGCACTAAAGTGCCTCGAAGTCACTCTGACCTTGTCCAAAGCGGCCTGTTTTGTGGATTTCTTTGGCGCCACGGTAGCCCAGCATCCTGCACACGACGTCTCCATCTTTTATGTCCCAAACATCATCACACACCGTCCCCCACCGAAGCTCATGGAGCACTTCCACTCGACCCTCATGAGGCCCAGAGCCGTTCACCAGCCTCACCAGCGTTTCCTCAACTGAAACGTACGCATTCATTGAATCTATCAGAATAAAAGCATGTAGAGAAATACCTAGACGGCTGTGAAAAAAGTAAATGTGCTTTAACTGACTTTGTGTTAAAATAATAACACAATAAACAATAAAAAAAACATACAGTATACAATCTAGTATATCTACATATGCTGTATGGACATCGACACGTCAGCGGCTTGGAAGGCCTCGGATAGCGAAGCCTGTAGATCAGCACCTCAATCAACAGTTAAATACTCAAAACTTTTACTGAGCAAGTGATTTTTTTCCCCCTCTAAAAATGAACAAATGTTTTGTTCTTAGTAAACACTACTGTGGCTGGAGAAGATGTAACGTAATCCTGCAAGGGCCATGAGCCCACCGTAATCACCATAACTGTGACTTCAAACAATTTTCAGTCGCACTTCAACATGACATTTGCCACCCTCAATAAATTCCTAATTTGCTGCTTATTAATAATTAGTGATGTAGTTGTTAAGTTTAGGCAGAGATGGCAAACGTACACACATCCTTCCCTCAAGTAGAAGTACAGATACTCATGTTTAAAATACTCTGGTTAAAGTAGAAGTACTGACTACACTTTTTTACTTAAAGTAAAGAAGTATGAGCTCTGACATGTACTTAAGTAAAAAGTACCCATTACTACTGCCTGTTTTAGTGTCACGCTGGTAACTGGACCTCATATCATATTGACACATTAATACAAAATAACTTACATTTAAAATTTGTTAGCTAATGAATGTATTATGGCTGAACAGCCACCATGAACAGGGCAGGACTGGTCCAGGCCATCCCATACACCCACAACACATTCTGAAACCATGGACAACCCTATTTTTTTGTATGGCCATCGCATGTAAGTAAGTGTTTAAAACCTTAAGAAAAAAAATAAGAAAAAGGTTCTCTCTTGAACTGCACCTTCACTTCCATTTTCCTTTTCAGTCTCTTGATTTTCCATGATATCTCTCTGCATCTCACTTTGTGTGTGTTTGCTTTTTTCACTAATTTTCTTGTAGCTGTCACTTTTCCCATCAGCCATCTACTGTTATGAGAAAAATCTACTTAAGTACAGTAACAAAGTATTTGTACTTAGTTACTTCCCATCTCTGAGTTTAGATGTGGGGTGGATTAAGCAATCTAGATGGTCATGCAGAATATGTGCTTCATAAGAACCAATAAACAGCTAGCATGCTAGTGGTTAATAGTGAGAATTGGTCCCTAAAGTGATACCCAATTTTCAATAAATCATCAGCTAAACTTCTATTCATTCCTAATTTTTTTATTTTTTTGTACACACACAGAGACAGATGCTGCACTTTGTCCTGATCACTCAGACATTATCGGAATTTTTTAGCTGCTAAATAAAATATGGGGAAGCCGAAGACAAATATGCCTGATCACATGAAATTTCTGCGAAAGCATCAATAAGCAACACGTTTTGCAACAAGCCCTCCAACAAAAGGTCCGCCAACACCATTAAGGCTCGCCTTTATTGTTGTTAAATGTGTAAAACACATTTTCTCTAAATAGCCTCTGTAGACATTTAACAGGAAAAACCTAAATGTACACTGTTCACAGTAATGCAGTTTTCACAAAAGATTTTGTTCTCCATATAATCTAAAAGTAGGCCAAACTAAAGGATATGCATGTAAAACGAGTGACTATAACTACAGACTTTGAGATAATGTGTCTGTACTCTGCAGCATTTCGATTTCACCGATAGCTTGATCTCACAATTTTTTACTGCTTTCCAAGAGAGAAGATTACGGTCACATCTGCAGGGTTTGAGAGCTATTTGAGAGTCTAACATCCTAAATTACTCCACCTCAACCTGCAACAGCGATCAGAGAAGATGATTTCGGTTGTTTTAGTCAGTGGTGGCGGGGTCGGATGATTAGTGCAAGTTCACGCAGAGTGTTTTTACCTTTCATGACATTAATGCAGAACACACTGAGTACTGTAGATCAATGAGATGGTACAGTCAGAAAAATGTCTTGTAAATGTGTAAAAGCTGTGTGATTGCTGGCAGCGAACACACATCCACACGGCAGATTAAAGCCACATGCATGAGCCATGAGAAGGGTGTGCTCGGAGAACGAGCCTAAGAAAATAAGTATAGAGAACGGAAGATGCATTACAATCAGCCGTTAATGGCACAGAAAGCAGACGGCCGGTCACAGAGGGTGAAACATTTATTGAAACCGCCTCTGCCATCGCTGACTGACCACACCTGACCCAGCTTTAACAAAACCAGGAATATGTGACGGTTCTGAACGTACGATCATAGAATGATCCGTGTGTGAAGACACATTCGTGGAAAACCAAATGACAAGAACAGATGTGCATGTAAGCATGACATCATACAGTTACTGACCGTGTCATCTGAATTGTTCCCGAAGAATACAAAATAAAGCATGCCTTTTTGGGTTTAGCATTACCATCGATGTGACTGTCATTAAGCATGCATGTGCATAGGCTTATAATAACTCATGATAATGGCCAGAGGCCTCAGAGACTTTTGGAGATGTCGACATATCCTGTGGCATGACGTGCCACTGCCGGGCCATTTTAAATCAGCTATTGAAAAAAAAAAACACAATACCAATCGCTATACCTAAAATATGGACTTTACCTTACACATTCAAGCTCATTTACACATTGATGATAAAAAAAAAAAAAAAAAAATATATATATATATATATATATATATATATATATATATATATATCATGCAGTAAATACGCCAATGATTTAACCCATTTAAAGAATCTGTTTTCAACTAAAGTAACTAAAGCTGCTGGAGTCATATTATTGCCTGGTAATTATTCATAAACTGGCGTCAGCATGAGCTGTGTTTGGTTTATGTTCACTGAGCTGTATGTGTCTGCCTGACAATGCATGAGCTAATGGGAAAAACTACAGGGGGAAAGAGAATCTATGGCAAATTGTGATTATTTGCTTGCAATGCAACTCATCCAAGCTGTCAGTGTCCAAAAGAGAGTGACGTCACTTGTTTTGTTCAGCTGATGGTTGAAAACCCCCAAAATGAAAAATAAATAAATAAATAAATCGCTCCAAACAACTTTAACCTGTACAGACAGAAAAAATACACAGATGTTTTTCTTTTGACCTTCTTTGGGGCTCCACAGATCAAATACATGCATACAGAACGTAATTAGGCACTCAGAAGACGAGTGACAAACATGTTTAACTTGAGTGTGTTCATCAGCCTAAATGTACAACCATTCATATTTAGATCTTATTCCCACCGTACTATTTCTACTTTTAAGTGCAATTGTTGTTGGAGATTAAATAAATAAAGCTAACTGTACTCAAGCTGCCGCAGAGGTGAATTATCAGGTTATGACGAGTTTTGTTCTGTTCCTTACACAAAGCTATCAAGACCCCTTAAAAATATAAATGTCAGGATATGCTTACGCTTTCTGAAGCCTGGCAAATTATTTCATGGAATATAAGCTGCTCCCCATGTGGATACAGTTACCTGCCAAACATGATGTCAGACTGTTTACATACGTAACTTTTAAAATCATTCGCCTAACCCCACTAAAACAGCACTAGACCCGTGTGTTCCTCTCATTCCAGCAAGCAGCAAGTCAACATCTTATACAGCTACAAAAAAAAACCTGGACGTCACTCTCTGTTTTACTCTAACCATACACTACGTTACAGAGATGCCACACATTATTAACAGCTAGAAAGAGCAGAATTGTTTGAAAAACCTTTTCAAACTAAATTTGGTCCTAAATGTCTGTTGACACCACATCAGCTGCCCCTGTAAATGACATCATTTTTCACGTCAAAACTATCTACACTAAGCCACTGAACATTGAGCCAATATGAGCCAATATACAAAGCTTACTGTATGTGCTCACCAAATCCGACGGTCAGCGCGGCCCTTATATGGGACCTCGTTAACAACATGTTTAAACCACACAATGGCTTCAGATGCCACATCTGACGTTTGACTGTGTGCAATTTATGTGCTAGAACTAAATAGGAAAGACGTTTAAGAACCACAGACCTTAATTTACTTACAAATCATAAACCTTTATTCCAAATCCTCTTAGAAATTCCAGATGCAACCCATGAAAAATGAACCATCCTACAAAGTGACTTCATGACTTGCCAGCTCTGCTTAAAGGTGCGTTCATGCTGCATCCTCTGCCATAGCGTTTCTTTTCAATTTGCCTTTTTGTGAAAGGACCATTCATCTGTGATTTGTTTCATTTTCACATTTGGTGCTCGGTGTATGTGCGTTGGTCAAAGTTTATATGAGAATAAGAGCCTAAATTAAATCTGTTTGTCATATAAAGTGATTGTGTCCCTTCAGAAAACTCGGATTAAATTGCTCCATCCCTATGGATTTTTTCAAATCATTACGCACTCAGCGTCATAAACGTTTTATTGGGGGGAGAAAAATCTCTCAGGTTTCATTAAAAATATGTTCATTTGTGTTTCGATGATGAACAAAATCCTTATGGCTTGGGATAACATGAGGTGAGTTAATGTGAGCCATTTACCTTTTAGCGACAATTTCGCAATGTTACCATCTGGAGTTTTTAAAATCATTTCATGGCTGTAATCAAGGAGGCAAGCGGTCCCAAAACAAAGCGTTTCGGTTAGAGGGTTGGAGACAGGGTGGAAAATGGTCATTATTAACTTTCTTTTTTTTTACAAAGTCAGTCTCACGGAATATAATTGTTAAAACTGCGTAATCAACATAAATGATCAAAATACAAGGCATCGTTAACAAAATATTTCATAAGGAATCATAAGTAGTAAAAACACATAAATGCAATGTTATAATGTAGCCATTTTCAAGGTTAATAAAGAGAAAAACATGAAATTAGCTAACAGCACAGTTATTTTCTTCATGAATAAAATCTTCACCTGTTTTCCCTCCTTTGTCTCCACGCTCTCCTTTCTCTCCCTTCTGTCCTCTTTCTCCTTTCACACCTGCAGATGAAGCAAAGAGTCATATGTTTACTGACCAGTACGATTCCTCACAATTCATTCTTTTGTGATCAGTGGAATGATTACAATTCACAAAAGTGAATAAATAAGCTTTAAATGGGTCATGGGGAACCAAATCTTCCTTGAAGTTGTGATGAATTGTAGAACGCATTATGTACTGAGAAGTCATAAAAAAAAAGGGAAAAAAAAGAAAAGGGAACTAGTTTTCAAAAAACGACTCAATTTTAGCTTCTGCACGACTATAGTGGCGATCCGAATGACAGGGTCCCTACGCAGTGTTCACCGCTCCCTGTTCACTGAGCAGTGTTGGGAGTAACGCACTACAAGTAATGCGAGTTACGTAATCAGATTAGTAACTAGTAAAGTAACGCATTACTTTTTAATTTACAAGAAAATATCAGAGTTGCTTTTTCAAATAAGTATCGCCAGTTCCTTCCCCCCCATTTATTGATTGAAAACTCTCGTGTCCCCATGTTAAGAGAAATCAGGAGTAAGATGTGAAATGTGAACATTCATTATTTCGTCTTACATAAACAGATTCAGTACTGCTCAAAATGATTGAAAACACAGAAATGCAACTGATGTAAACCTGCAATAATTAAATGTTAAATAATACAAATATCCTTTTTTGTAATCCCATTTTATTAACCAGTGTATTTACTGCTGACCTTCGATGATCCACTAAACTAACATTTGTTCCTTTTTTTTTTAATTGCTGAGGAGTGTTTAACTTTCTTCTTCTGCGTTCTACTGTACAGACGAGAATTTACTTTTACTTCAGCTCAAGGCTTTTGGTGTAAAAGGGCTTTTTTTTAAAAAAAAAGTACTGCAAAAGTAACGTAACACATTACTTTCCATAAAATGTAAATAAGTAACTTAATTAGTTACTTTTTTAGTTAGTAACGCAATATTGTAATGCATTACTTTTGAAAGCAACTCTCCCCAGCACTGGCCCTGAGCATGAGCTATCAGTTGAAGCAAAATGTATGCATTCAGAACAGCCTGCAACGTCATCACACGCAGACAACACTCAATTACAGTGACTTATGGTTTGATGACACAAGTGATATTTTGATCTTCCCTTATTCTCTATACCATGCAGTTCCCTTCGATCTGAACATGTTTAATCCCTGCGGATTGGAATCTCAATTTAGATGGCAGAACGCCCTGTTAAGTCCACCTTGGAGTCCACTTACGGTCCACTGGAATCCACCTCATGATTATCCCTTCAGGGAGCTAAAAAAAAAAAAACAAAGAAGCTGACTACACTAAAACTTTTATTTACATCACGTTTACGTGAGCACGCAGATCTCAAGGAGCTCTTAAGGAAAAGTTTGTTTTGAGATGTGCTGAGCAGACTCTGACTAACTTAAGCGCCTCTGATTAGCCTTTGCGTTCATGAGCTCATCACACATGATTGGCTACAATACTCAACGCTGCAAAAACATGCAGTAAATGGAAACCCTCTGACATTCTTCTGAGCACAAACACAAATTGTAGCCTACTATAGATAACGGCTTGTATTGTCACATTTTTACAATTTTAGTATTGACTTGGTCACCAACTACTGCTGCTTTTGCCAACACTGATTCAAACAACCTGTGTATGTGAGCACACTTGGCCCACAAAACTTATTCTGTAGCACACAAATAGCTAAAAAGCATTCCAGAGTTATTTCAAAGTATGTTCAAACTTTGTTAGCCTCGACAGCCTCATGGGCAGCGTGCGCAACTGGCTCGAATTCAGTTCCGGCTTGAAGTCCTTTGTCAGTCCTGTTCCCCCTCTCTCCGCCCCATGCTTTTCTGTCTGATCTGTACTTAATAAAGGCATAAAAAGTCCCAAAATATAATCCAATATTACACTGGACTTAATCTAATGTAATACTTAACTGCATTTTGGTTGGCAAATGACAGAATCTGAAAGAGTAAACTTTTTTATAACGGCTCTATTGAAGCGATTACATAATGATAAATGCTATATATGTCAGTCGTTCACACTCTGCTGTCCTAGGCGGCGGCGCGTTTGGCCAAATCGCACTGATCTTTCCCAGCTGTTTGTCACTTACTGTGAAAACATGACGCATCTATTGCAGCCGACCGCAGCCAGCGCGGTCACACATGCTGTGAGGCCCCAGATCGCGGTCAATGTTAGCGACGATGATTCTATTACAAAAACAAGGTTCTGAGGTCCAGTGACATGAGTGAAAAGGCAGCGAAAAAAGGAGGGACGGGCGGTGGTTTTGGTGGAGGTTGTGGATGAAGAGAGAGTGGGGGATGGTGAGGTGTTCTGGAGAACATTAGGGGAAATCATTACATGTTTTGGAAGGTGTTAAAGGAGCAGCGCATATTCGGAGAATGAGATCAGCGGGTTGGAGTTTGAGCTCAGAGCGAAATTGAAATACAGAGTGAAAACAGAAACAAAGAAGTAAAGTCTGAGGTCAAAGCTGAGATTGAGATATGATGTTCTGATACAAGCCCAGAACCTCATACCCTGTCCAAACCCATCTTCCAGTGAACGGTCTGTTCCCAGTGAACACAAAACATCTCTGTGACATGACACAATCATCCAGAGCTGCAGGAATATGGCAATACAGTTTGCAACTACAAACACACACACAGGCCCCGTCACTTCTTACTATCCTGAGTTGTGACATCAAATCAGCAGACAGGGAAGAGTGTCAGTCAAGCTAATAATTTTCAGAAGCCCCCTGAAAAGAACCGGAAGACGTAATTTCTTATGACACATTCCCAGTGTAACCGGTGGACATTAGAAAAGTAAAATGGCCTGGAAAGACATTTCATGTTAAGCAGGGTAGCTCTAGGCTGACTCAAACAAGTGTGAAGACTACAGACATACATTATGTGTGTGTGTGTGTGTGTGTGTGTGTGTGTATGGGTTTATGAAGTGCTTATGAGGTCCAAAATGTCCTCACTATTCTTCTCACTAATATAGTGAACACTGACTAGAAAGCAGGACCTCATTACATTAAAAGGCTTCTAAACTGGCCCAGTCATGTTTCTGTTTAAATCTAGTGTTTTGCACCGTGAGGGGTAGGTTTAGGGTTCAGACTAGGACATAGGACATAAATAATCATTTACCACATATAAAAAAGAAAGCCTAAAATAAAATCATTATAGTGAAATTATGGTGTGTGTGTGTGTGTGTCAACATAAAGGTCCAACCTTTAGGTCCCTCAGGCCCAATATCTCCTTTTTCTCCACTGTGTCCATCCTGACCACTTCTTCCTGCCAGTCCACGAGGACCCTGAATGCCCTTTTCTCCTGGCAAGCCTGACCACAAAAAATAGGATACATACTGCTAAATTCTCTTAAAAATACATGTAACTTTATTTGAATCAAGATGAGCTTTTATTGGGCTGTGTTCATTCGTATGGGTGATCTAGAGGTTGTGTGAATGTTCCTGTTCAAGACAAAGTATACTTTGCTTTGTTGTCACACTAGCGTACGCGTACAGTTGAATGTGTAGCCTTTCGAAGTATACTCCATTTGATGTTGTGCGCGAATGCGGGCGGGCGACACATGCGCTCTAGAAAGCTTAATTTGTGTCCAGTGTCTGCTCTATTTTCCCCCGTAAGTTATGGCTGATAACAAATATTTTTGAACACTTTTAAACCTAAGCTGAGCTGTCTCATACCCTCTCACTCACAAGAGGTTGTCAATGTGAGCATCTGTTGTTGTTGTTCCGTCTCTTCAGTTTTGTTTTCTACTGTGAAACAACGGCCCGGGACAGCGTTGCCACCCTGTGGAACAACTGATTTCTGCAAAATAACTTCAGTGCGCATGCGCAAGCGGCTAAGGTTACAAAAACTAGGTCGTGCCCTTACAGCACGTGCGTAATATTCTGTGGTCACGTGCACTGTACACTCTCCCTCGCGTACGCGTAAAAAGTGAAGTATACTTTGGGCTGTAGACTGTTAATGAGCATATGGTGAAGAGATATCACTAAAGGAGTAGATCTAGTATAGCTGCTCAGTCAGTTGTTTTGGCTGTTCCACACTGTGCTTCACCTCTTATTCCTGTCAAACCAGGAAGTCCAGCTGGTCCCAGGGGCCCCACATCACCTTTCTCACCCTTTGGTCCTGGCGGTCCTAAAAAGCAGATAAACAACATTTAACAATTAAACACAAAATTGAAAAAAACTTTTAATTACAGGCTCAGGAGTCACCTAACAACAAATCTCTTTCTTATGACCTAGACTAGCAGACTCTGTTCCTTTGTTTAGTCTTATTTGTACAATGCAGAACACATGTTTACTTAGCTCTTTGGTGTGTGTGTGTGTGTGTGTGTGTGTGTGTTTGTAGTATCAATGGAAAGAGGTCTTCTATGGAGATCTCTGAGTAAAATTACTTTTACTCAGTTCCTTTAAAGGGGTCATCGGATGCTAAGTTCACTTTTACATGTTGTTTGAACATTAATGTATGTTGGCAGTGTGTGTACACAACCACCCTATAATGATAAAAATCCATGCAGTGGTTTTTAATTAATCTATAAAAATAATTTCGAGCCATTCTCAGATGGCGTCACACCGACAGAGGCTGCTCCCACGATAGTTGATTGACATGAGCATCTTACCTCAAACCTAAATCAGCTGTAACAGTCCGACCTCCATTGTTTCGATGCCGGAGCAGGGATGTAAGTTAGACAAGAATATCTCCGATTGAGGTGTTGTGTTGCTGGATGTAATAATGAACATAGTGGTCGTCATTTACTCCCGACATCTGAGCCGCTGAAGATGCAGTGGATTACGTTTGTTTGTGAAGGGAATGCGCCTCCCGATCTACATATATCCGTCTATGTTCACGCGAATCATTCATGATCCAGCTTTACTTACAGCACAAGTGAGTATAAGGCGGCTAAAGTAAACAGGTTCGTCACTCCACAGAGAGAAGAGAGGGGCGGGGTGAGCGGAGCTCATTAACATTTAAAGCAACCTCAACCAGAACAGGATGATTTTTGCAGAGCTGATTTTGGCAAGGTAAAAAGGGTGTTGTTTTACACTACCATTGAGAATTTTTAACCAAAGTATATTAGAGACTTTTCATTAAGACCCTAAAGAATCTTATCAACTTGTGGAAAATGGGCATCCGATGACACCTTTAAAAATGATGTGCGTTGTTTTTATCATTCTAAAACACTTTGTTCTATCATATAAACATTCCATTTGTAGATTGATTTCCTCCAAAACTGTGACTCTGTGGTGCTGAAATGCTCTGTTTGTTTGAGCATCACAAGCAGTCCTGACACAGGAATACTGCCTCAGTTGTGTGGTTTGGGGCAGAACTATTTGTTTGCCCAAGCGATGGCAAATGGGAGAAGTGTTACATATCAACAGTTCCCAGTGTTTATATGTTCACAGTGTAAAATTAACACTGAAGCAGTATTACAGTTAATTAAAGGAGGTTCACTCTACAAGTGATGATTTTTTTTTTATTAGTAATGACACCTGCTGTTAATGAGTCACTAAAGAAACAAGAAGAACAGAAAAAGCAAGTGACTTGTAGCAACACAACTGGAAATCAGCTGCCAATAAAATAAATCTCACAGTAACTTATGTGAGGATGCCTGAAAGAAGTGAGTTTATTTTTCATATACATTTACACAAAGAGAATTTTGAGAGGTTAAGCTCTATTTAATTGATGTGACTGATGTTTTATTGAAAGTAACTGATTAGCATTCCCTTTGGTTGGACACTTGGAATATGTTAACAACAATAATAATAATAATAAATGTTATTAATAATTAATTTATTTATTAATTATTGATTCATTTGTTATTATTATTAAATTAGTTATTTTTCATCCATCTCTATAATGTTTCTAGAAAACACATTGACTTGTATTATGGCAGTACAAGACATCCGCAGGTGTGAGAGAACATACATGCAGAGACTGTTTTCTGTACAGTGACACAATTACTGCTGAACCACAATAGTGTGATAAGCATCACCGCAGAAATTAACTTGTAAGTTTGAGACAATATAGAACTGCTTGTTAAAAAATTCACACAGGTGGTAGAGTTTGATCAAATTAATGTTGAATTATTATAGCTTATTTACATTGGCCAAAAAAGGCGTTCATTTTTATTTTTGAATCACTTTTACAGTACATGCACTATGTAAGTAGCAAACAAGTACTGTAAGTACTTCACTATTTTGTCTTGTTTTGCTTAATTTTGAGCTGTTTGTTTCCATTGTGGGTTCCCATTTAAGTACTCTTCAAAATGGTGCTTCACACACACACACACACACCCATGAGTTTGTGTTTATGCAGGTTTAAGTCCCCACCAGTAAATATAAACCAAACACACACACACACACACAGTGTTGTATGTTATGCAAAATTATAT
This sequence comes from Cirrhinus mrigala, assembly GCA_036247105.1. NCBI lineage: Eukaryota > Metazoa > Chordata > Actinopteri > Cypriniformes > Cyprinidae > Cirrhinus > Cirrhinus mrigala. The sequence continues at coordinate 595,035 of CM070026.1, forward strand.
ATATATATATATATATAAATATATAAATTATATATATATGTTTATATACACTCTTGCTTCACGATGCCATAGAAGAACCTATTTTGTCTAAATGGTTCCATAAACAATCTTTAACGTCTGAAGAACCTTTCTCTTTCACAAAAGGTTCTTTGTGGTGAATGAAGCTTCTTCATATTATAAAAAGGTAAGAACCTTTAAGAACCTTTGACTAAATGGTTCTTTGTGGAATGAAAGATGGTTCATCTATGGCATCGCTGTGAAGAACCTTTTAAAGCACCATATTTTTAAGTGTACTTCATGTTATATTTTATGTTTATGTTCATGTTTCAAGCTCCATTTTCATGTTCATGTTTTCATTTTCATGACACAGGGTGTCAGATACTAGACTTTACAGACTTTAGAGAAAATCTCCGCTCACAGTATTTCTTCACTTAGATCAAAAAAGTATAAAACGTTTTGGTCCTCTGAATTCTCTGACTAAGACATTGTAATGCATGAACTGGCAACTGAGCAAATTTCTGTCAAGCACAAAGGGCAAAACTTTCTACAGCAACCAAACACTATGAGAAACCCGTCAAACCACACAAGGTGAGGTATGAAAATGATCTATAATGACAAATTCTACTAAAAGTATTTCTAAATACTAAACTACTACTACTACTCAGAAGTGCCTGCATCTTTGTTATGATTAAGCAATTTGCAAATTCATACTTTTAACATTTAGTTTATTCGATTTGTGAATAAAAAAAGGACAATACATACATCAAATACTAAACTCTTTCAACAACAATTGCTTTTGTTTTTGGTAAAATTGTCTGTAATTGAGACAACAGTAAGAAGGAACAAAACCTACCTTGTAATACAGTTAAGTTTTTGAGCGCCGTGGAGTGCTCCCATTCCTTTAGCCTCAGATCTGCGGTGATGACATTCAGGACTTCGATCTCATTCCTGAGCTGTTCCTCGAGGTGTAACTGTGTGATCCTCATGCTCGTGGCGTCATGTGACATATTTCCGACCTTCTCCTGTAGTTCACAGATTTTCACCTGGTGCAGACTCACATCTCCACTAAGCGAATGGTTTAACGTCTGCACTGTCCATCCCACCTCCTTCAGACGCTCCTGTAGAGCATCTACGTTCACCACCATTGTCTTTAAAATTGCATCCTGGGTTCGAATAGAGCCAGCAGCGAAGGCTAGCTCTTCTCCCAGACTGCTGCTGTTCCTCTGGCTGGAGTGGCTGATCATGGCCAGATGCTCCCAAAGCTGAGCCACAGAGTCCGTGGTGTGCTCGGAGAAGGCCTGCAGATCTTTGATGTCACGCTCCAAGCCCTGTGCGAGTCGCCCTGGTCATATGAGTGACAGAAGCGTGAGGCCTGTATTAATAACACTTGCACAGGCCAACCCGTGTTTATGTTGATGTGACGTAGGCTTTGTTCACGACGGCAGCTCAAATCCAGGTACAGACATATTAGACTCAAATAAGTGTTCGTGTAGCTCAAACAACAGACCACGGGGCTTTCTGGGAGTTAAATAAAGGCCCAAATACCAGTAAACTGACCCTGCAAACCTTTAAACCTTCATAAATCACCTTGCATGATTCACTTAAATGCTGCATATGCAATAAGGTCAGCCACAAAAAAATAACTGACATGACTGTGTCCACATCTTTTCATTGTTAATTTAAATAAATTGTGTGTCTTCCTGCATAGTAAACATGTAAAAGATTTAATGATAACTAAGAAATAAGATCCAGGTAGATGAGCGCTAATCTTCCAGTTGTGCACTTCTATTCTATAGCAAATGGTTAATGCAAGAGCTGTCAGTTTGAGCGATCAATCCAATCCAAACACGCTCCTGACTTCGTCCCTGCCCGCTAAACTACTCGCCATAGCTTTAGCAAAGCAGCATGTAATGGCACTCTGTGAGGATTATCTCAAGATCTATACATCATGTTATGTTGTGTTTGGGCTCATTTGAATCGAGAACACCTGCTCTACATAAATACACTGTGTGCAGAATTATTAGGCATGTTGATATTCTGGTCATATTTTTTTTCCAAACACATTTTACCAATTCCAAACCACATCAGTCTTAATAACTACTATTAATTTTGTATTTAATCATTTGTAAGTGATATATAATTGTCCGTGAAGGCTGGAAGTGAAAAACTCCTTATATTCAGGTGTGCAGAATTATTAGGCATGTTTTCGTTTACAGCTAAAATGAGCCAAAAAAGAGATTTAACCCAGACTGAAAAGTCCAAATTATTAAATGCCCTTGAGAAGAATGCAATACTAATGCATTACAAGAATTTGCAAAGTTAAGGCTTGACCATTGGACAGTGAAATGCTTGTTGAGTCTGCATGGTCAGAAAAAACAGGTGGAGAAGAAAAGATGCATGTTAACTGCAAAAGAATTAGGAATTAAGGTGAAGAATTAGGTGTGACACCATCAGGAACCGTTTCCAGTTCTCCAGCGCCACCATTTTCCAGAACTGCAACCTACCTGGAGTCTTCAGAAGTGCAATGTGTCAGGTTCTCAGAGACTTTGCTTGGTAAAAAATCCTAAAAAATGCCCCTGACTTAATAAGAATAACAAGCTGACGTCTTGTGAAATACATGAAGACAGTTTTTTTATATGCTTTAGAGACAGATAAGTTGAGAGTGACTCTTGAAGGACAAGCATCACATCCTCTTGTACCTCTGATTCAAGAATTTATCTTCTAAAATCTGGCAGTAAGTTTTGGGAGTTCATTTTAGTCCATCTCTGCAAGTCAGACTTTTCAGGATAAGAGACTAAACATGAACTCCCAAAACTTACTGCCAGATTTTGGAAGATAAATTCTTGAATCAGAGGCACAAGAGGATGTGATGCTTGTCCTTCAAGAGTCACTCTCAACTTATCTGTCTCTAAAGCCTATAAAAAAAACTGTCTTCATGTATTTCACAAGACGTCAGCTTGTTATTCTTATTAAGTCAGGGGCATTTTTTAGGATTTTTTACCAAGCAAAGTCTCTGAGAACCTGACACATTGCACTTCTGAAGACTCCAGGTAGGTTGCAGTTCTGGAAAATGGTGGCGCTGGAGAACTGGAAACGGTTCCTGATGGTGTCACACCTAATTCTTCACCTTAATTCCTAATTCTTTTGCAGTTAACATGCATCTTTTCTTCTCCACCTGTTTTTTCTGACCATGCAGACTCAACAAGCATTTCACTGTCCAATGGTCAAGCCTTAACTTTGCAAATTCTTGTAATGCATTAGTATTGCATTCTTCTCATGGGCATTTAATAATTTGGACTTTTCAGTCTGGGTTAAATCTCTTTTTTGGCTCATTTTAGCTGTAAACGAAAACATGCCTAATAATTCTGCACACCTGAATATAAGGAGTTTTTCACTTCCAGCCTTCACGGACAATCATATATCACTTACAAATGATTAAATACAAAATTAATAGTAGTTATTAAGACTGATGTGGTTTGGAATTGGTAAAATGTGTTTGGAAAAAAAATATGACCAGAATATCAACATGCCTAATAATTCTGCACACAGTGTATATATATATATATATATATATATACACTACTGTTCAAAAGTTTGGGGTCAGTACATTTTTATTGTTTCTTTCTTTTTTTTTTTTTTTTTTTTTTTTAAGAAATTAATACTTTTATTCACCAAGGATGTATTAAGTTAATAATTAAACGTTTATTAAAAGTTAATAATAAATAATTTACATTGTTATAAAATATTTATATTTTGAATAAACACTGTACTTTTTAAACTTGTTATTCATGAAAGAATCCTGAAAAAAAAAAATTACAGGTTCCAAAAAATATTTGGCAGCACAACTGTTGATATTATCCAACATTGATCATTCTAATAATAAATCCGCATGTGACATGTGACACTTAAGACTGGAGTAACAGCTGATAAAAATTCAGCTTTTCATCACAGGAATAAATTCTATTTTAAAGTATGTTAAAATAAAAAACATTATTTTATATTGTAAAAACATTTTGCAATATTACTGTTTTTTTTTTCTATATTTTTAATCAAATAAATGCAGCCTTGATGAGCATAAGAGACTACTTTAAAGACTATTACAAGTCTTACTGACCCTAAACATTTACGGTAGTGTGTATATATATATATATATATATAGATGGTTTACTAATGTTTGGTGAAGCTACAAACCAAAACACGGCCCAAAAGCTGTGTATGTATACTGTTTACATATACTTGGTATTGTTTGGACACAAAACTTTATATTAATTTCTGTTGCTTTTTTTCCACATCAACGAAGAAGGTATTCATCACCACGCTATCCTTAACACTCTGCTTCTGACAGCTGAGGTAGCGCATGTGTATTTTTATATATTTTTTTTCACCTTATTTCTCGGCTTACACAATCTCATTTTAATTTTACAACGTTGCAAGTTACAAAAACAGACACACAGAGCACTGCCATATTTCATCATCATCCGCACTGACTGACTCTAACTCAGATTGACTCGAGTATTACACACAGACCCAGGACCCAGAGTAATAGATTGGGACCCGTCCCGGACACCAAGTGACTGTTTAAAATATGGACCCGAAACTGTACGGGTCCCAGAGCCTCTGGTTCAGGTGGACCTGTGAAGAGCTCTAATCAGCGCTCCTCTGAAACCCTCCACCTCCCCCAGCACCACATGTCTAGATCTGCTATTCTGCATGTTTATTTGTACAGCGGCATTAAAGCGATCTATACGATTACATATTTACTATATATTTCTATATGTACTCCACTGGAAATAGAAATCATGTGATGACTTTGATGTACACAGACACATTTTATTTTTTGCTATGATACTTTAAAGTTTCTTTGGCATCTTTTTAAAAGCCTCTACTGCTTTCATGCATTATCATCATTTGTAACTTACCCATTAAAATTGTACATGGGTGCTAAGTAATTATGCTTGATATTTGAAATACATTGTATACCACATGTTTTCAGTGAAATGGAATGGCAGCCCCTTATAGTCTTTAAAATTGTTAGAGTGCCCTAAAATTTTCAGAGTGCCCTTTTTCCCCAAGCACAAACTACTATAAACAAATGTTTTCTCATACTTTGTTTTTTCTACTTATCGAAACAAAATATGGGGTCACTTGCGCTACACAATGTAAACTAAATTAGTAGGTGTTAATGGAGTCATTAAAAATATGTCTGACTATAAAGTGAGTATAAATAACTTTCTGACTCTTCTGCTGTGAATTTGAGAGGTTACCTAAGAGCTGCAGCTGTTCGCTATGATTATGGAAGAGGCTCTCAAGCTTCCAGATGTTCTCCAGAAGGTCGCTTTGGGAGGGCAGTTGGCTAAGAGATCTCTGCAAGGTCTCAGAGTGCTCTCCCAGACGAGTCACATTCTCCAGCAGTGCTTCCTCCCTCTTTGAGGATGCATGGGATTTTGATACTGGAAAAGGAAACAAGTTGAAAATAGTTATTTTGTATTGATCCTCATGGTTGATCCAAGCTTGATCACAAGAAAAGCAAGAAAATATATCTGTTACATTCATGTAAGTAGGCCTCACTTCAGTTTTCAATGACACTGACACCTTCCTTCTCCTTGGCACTACAGAAATCTAGATCTGCTAATATGTGTATATTTTAGTAAGTGCAGAAGTCTTTATGAGTTTTGAGTTCTGTAATTGCAACATCAAGCTCAAGCTGTTTTTGGCCACGATGTCTCACTCACACTAAAGAACGAATAGGACTGATGAATTTCCAACACACCGTTTTTTTTCTAACTTTAACTGGCGAGTGTGAAAGACAGGCTGTCTCACCAGAGGTCTGGATGAGCATTCAGCTAAACACAGTCTGAGAATTAGTGACAGCAGCCATATAAGCCTGCCGCTGTCCTTAATGTTAATTAAAAAAAATAAATAAATAAATCAATAAACTGTGGCTTTAGTAAAGGATTCATCTGTATTTAATTTATACAGTGAAGATGCAGCATTTTATTTTACATTTGATTACTACATTGAATTTCCATTTTATTTTTACATGAATAGTACTGTTAGATTTCATTACCATATATAAGAGTTATTAAATAACTCTCTGCTAAAATGCAAATCAAGCCCTAGATTGTCGTACCGTAGGGAGTTTTACCAGTGCTGTGGTTTTCCTCACCTGATTTATTAATGTGTGTCGTGTGTTTGTTTGGCCCTTGAGGGTCACGTCGACTGAGAGCTGTGGCAGCAACAGCCCTGCATTAAAGGGACTCATGTAATCACCTTAGTTCAGTCGCCACACGAGATGCCCGAACTGCGGCTCGCTACGGGTTTAGTATGTGCGGGAGAAACTGAAACTGTGGGAGTCATTCGTTCTAAAACAGCGCAATTCAGAAGAGCACTTAATTCTCCTCCACCTCTGTTTTCCTTCACTTCTACATCTTTCTCCCTCCCCTTTTGCTCATATTAAATTTCAAGCAAAGAGAAGAATGATGTCATGGCTTGTGCTGTGAATGACTCATTCAGCTGATGTATGTGTGCATGTGCTGCCCAGCATTAGACACAAAAAACACTGAATAATACTGCAGGGTGGTGTTTTAGCGCTGGGTTTTTGCCTCGTGATTCATATTATACTTTGGGAACTTACATAAGTGACAACCCAACGTAGCAAAAACTGACACGTGTATTTATATTCCGTTTTTCAAGGATGAGGACATGTTGTCATGCAACTGTTCCATGTTGGCACCTTCCTAAAGCTGCGCGACGTGGTATTTGCAGAGCGCAAACCAGAGCAGGCCACTGAACTAATGCTTTGCCTGGAAAGAGGAGAACAAGAAGTAGCGAGTATCTGGAGTCTTGTCGTTACTGGGTGAAAGGGTACGTTTTGTAGGCTGCGAAGATTGCTCAGAGAAAACTTTTAGATCATAATGCAAAACTGATGCTAAATAAGGAGATATTTATGTTGCATATCATATAGACAAGCCAGCGTAACGAAGCGTCTCTTATGCCGTCAATTGTCGTTCTTCATCAGAAGGTCATCACGGGAGTTACTATAAAGGACTGCAAGCCAACATTTCTGGCCGTTATTGGAGGCTAAGATTAGATCCCACTGTGCACCAAGACAAAGGCAAATGAAATCTGATCAAACTCGAAGGCTCAAAGAAATGAATTGTATTTATTAAATCCTACAAATTAGACAAGAACACTACTGCAATAACATGAACAATAAAGCCGTAAATCAGTTGTTCTCTTTTCTGACTGTCAGGATGGGATGGTCCTTAAATAGCTCATACTCAGAAGGGAGGGTTTACTATGCAAGCACAGGGTCCCACAAAGCTCAATTCTTACACCAGCTCTATTGAACATACAGTGCACAGCATAAATGAGTACACCTCCTCTTAATATATATAAAAGATGTATTTTCTTAATGATCACTAATATAATTCATCAAAGATGGCAAAATTTAAATGTATTAAACATATACGTAATAAAAACAACAAAATATATGCCAATATTTCCTGTAAAATAAGTAGATTAGCCAATTTTGTTTAAATAAAGGATTGCAGAAATGAGTTCACCCTAGATGTAATTCAGCAAATGTATAATATTCTAGTACTTAATATGTCCTCCAGAACATTAAGTACACTGCTCTGACCCTTCTTGGCACTGAGTGTACAAGTTCATAGCAAATTTTCACATCTGTCCTGTTTAACTCCTGGAGGACGACCTCCTTAAATGCCCTGGTCTTTAATGGGGAGTTTTGCTCAGCTCGTCTCTACAGAATCCCCCACGGCTGCTCAAGAGTGTTAATACTGAGTGAAATACATGTTCGCTGAAAGATTTTCACCTTGGGAAAATAAATATCCTCATTGTCATGCTGAAAAAATGCCCAATAATGCAGGGAACGAGGGGCGGGTAGCATCTGCAGTTTCAGGTTTTTGTATTACATCAGACAGTAGTGTCTGAATTTATGACAGCACTGATAAAACACAACTTACTCACACCTTTAGTACTCATACATCCCTGTAGAAGAGCTTCACTACCATTGAACGTCACTGTGGGAACCAGACACTTCTCACTGTACTCCTCCTGTAGCAACACCAGAACATTTTAGATGCTTTTAGATCCAAAATGATTGACTTGGTCTCTTGAGACCAGAGTATGGATTCCTAGAAGTCTATATTTTATAAATATGGGCCTCAGAAGAGGTTAAATGAGTTTATATTTTTGGCTACAGTAGGTCATTCTAGTGGTGACAACAACCATGCATTTCACTTCTGCAGGCTGTGGCATACTCTGTGAGATAAAGTGTCACTCTTTTCATAGCTTTTGCCGGCTCTGATGCTTTTGCAAGGTATTTCTCCACCTCATTTTCTAGCAAAAATTCACTCATCATTAAATGAAAACTTAAAGTGAAGACCTGATTATTTCAGGAGCCTTGTCACAAGTCCATTGTTTTTTAATGTCGGTGTTACTTCTGCTATATTTTCACACATAAAACAATAATTTGGTATTCCTCTTGTACCACTGTCCTCTTTTATGCTAAGAAATAAGTCACCTGGCAGTTCTCTCCCAAGTGGTTTCACTGTTGACAGCATTAAGTCTGTGTATGATTCAGTAGGCTATAAAACGCCTTTAACTGTCAGGAAATTACTTGCCTTTAGAAGTTTTGGTTCAGTATACTTACCTGTTGATCAAAAATAGCTTTAAACCTACACTTTTGTTTTCTTTTTTTAGTTTTATTTAGTAACTTTCAGGAGGGTGTACTCATTTTTGCAACATTTTATCACTTTGATAGGAAAATCTTAATTTGCTAAATAATTTTGACATTCTTCTTTGGTAATTGATCAAGCAGCTTGTTGGAACATTATATCTCCATAGAATCCTAATATGTCTTTCAAGTGAAGAGTAATTGCTCAATTTGTTAAGTTTTAAAGAGGGTGTACTCATTTATGCTGTGCACTATACATATGGTCCCACTCAGCCAAATAATTAGAGAAAACAAACAAAGAAACAAACTGTTTACCACAGCTATGCAGATGAGACCCACATCCCCATTGACTCCCTCTGCCAGTGCACTGAGAAAATGAGCACTTGGCACAGAACTTTCTTCAGTTAAACAAAGACAAAACTGAGATTAAAATAGGAATCAATAACTAAATCAACATATTATCATAACTATACTACAAGAACTGAATGTTTTAAATCCAGTCAAGACTTTCATCACCAAAATAGTACTAAATCATTTTATAAAACTTTTTTTTTTTTTTCTTTTAACATTTACTGTTTCTTGGTTCACTCAAAACAAGAAGAGTCCCTTTTAGATATGATGCAACCTGCAGTTGGGATCAGCTTCCAGATGAGATCAGATGTGTTCAAACATTCTCCACATTTAAATCCAGACTAAAAACACATCTGTTTAGCTAGGCACGTTTGTCCCTGTAGTGCTTCATACAATACAGATTGTGTCAATGCAGCTTCACAGTGACAAACAGAAAAATAGCAGAAAACATTTAGAAGCTCAGCTATGGAGACCGTTAAGAGCTGCTTCACATTATTCGGCTTTAACCCAGGTCAGATCAATGACAGTGTGAAGTTAATCGATCAGCAGTTCTACAGAACACAGCAATGTCTTTATTCAGCTCGAGTCATTTCAGTGTTGATTCAATTCATTTCAATACCAAGGTCAATGTTCTAAGACGTGAGTCAGCTGTAAAGCAGCTCTACAGAAAACAAGTCATAATCTAGCTTAATTCAGTTCAAGCTTGAAAATATAGCAAACAAACTGAAAATCTAAACTTAAATTCATTGGTTACAATTTATTTTAAAGGGGTCATCGGATGCAAAGTTCACTTTTCATGTTGTTTGAACATTAATGTGTGTTGGCAGTGTGTGTACAAAAACACCCTATAAGGATAAAAATCCATGCAGTGGGTTTTAATTCATTTGTAAAAATAATATCCCCTTTTTCAAGTCGAGCTGTTCTCAGATGCCTCACGATAGTTGATTGACATGAGCGTCTTACTGCTGTCACAGTCCAACCTACCCACTGTTTCGATGCCGGAGCAGGGATGTAAGTTAGATGAGAATATCTCCGATTGAGTGATTGAGGTGTTGTGTTGCTGGATGTAATAATGAACATAGTGGTCGTCATTTACTCTCGACATCTGAGCCGCTGAAGATGCAGTGGATTACGTTTGTTTGTGAAGGGAATGCGCCTCCCGATCTACATATATCCGTCTATGTTTACGCGAATCATTCATGATCCAGCTTCACTTACAGCAGAAGTGAGTATAAGGGGCTTATTATGAATCTCTGCAATCACCTTTCCTAATAAGGTGCTAGTTAGCAAGTTTAGCTGCTAAAGGCGGCTAAATGCGGCTAAAGTAAACAGGCTTGTCATTCCACAGACAGAAGAGAGGGGCGGGGTGAGCAGAGCTCATCTGCATTTAAAAGAACAATCCATCAGAATGAGATGATTTTTGCAGAGCTGATTTTGGCAAGGTAAAAAGGGTGTTGTTTTACACTACCATTGAGAATTTTTAACCAAAGTATATTAGAGACTTTTCATTAAGACCCTAAAGAATCTTATCAACTTGTGGAAAATGGGCATCCGATGACACCTTTAAGGACCAATTCTCACTATTAGCTAACTAATAAGTATGACTTTTGCCTCAGTAAACTCCTAATTTGCTGCTTATTAATACTGTAGATCGTTGTTAGGTTTAGGTATTGGGTGGATTAAGGAATACAAAATATGGTCATGCAGTTAAAGACATTAATGTGTAAGAATTGTTCCCAAAACATTATCTTAATTTTGGATTTAATTTAAACTTGATGTAGTTTACATTAAGTTTACAGCCTGTATATATGATTAGCTTACTCAGTTTTACTCACCGTGCAAACTGTCAAAACTTGGTTGAAACAAACCAATGAACTAAATGAACATCAGAATCAAACACTTATAAAACCACGAGTAACTACTGAATACAGACAACGGAAACTGATCTAGAAAACTCAAAGTCCAACTACAGCAAACAGAATGCAGATGACCCATTACACAAATATTAGCTTACTCCGTTTTTCATTTTAAGCACAAATAACATGCTTGAGTAGTACAAAACCATATATATTGATTTTAAATTAATGTAATTTACAAGATTTGATATCTCATAGCTCTCTGGTCTGTGTATGGTCTGTGCGCTTTTTTGCGTCCATTCATTTTTCCTTTTTTAACAATGATGAAAAAAAAGAAAAAAAGAACATTTAAAATGATTTAACTTTGTTATACTTTTAAATGCTATGTTAAAACTGAAATTATTATTAGGACCGTACACACAAGTTGTTGCCTGAAAAAAATAAGTATTGACTTATTTTCAGATTTTTGTTTAAGATTTTAATAAGCATTTTCAAAATGCACAAATGTTGATTTTACACGTTTTCTTTGGGGAAATTAGAGTAAGTAAATCTTCTGCACCTAAAACTTAATTGATCTTTACCACACATCTCTACCATATGTACATCAAGCTACTACTACATATATTGTAAAAATGTCAATTTGGTGTAAAGCTGCTTTGCAACGATATGTATCGTGAAAAGCGCTATACAAATAAATTTGAATTGAATTGAATTAAAACATTACTTTGAAATATGAACAGATACTGCAGAATCCTGGGAACTTTTTCCTCATGAAATGACATATTTGGATATAATTTTGGCGTAATTTTATGTGCTATCTGGGTCATGGTATCGGAGAGAACCATGAATGGTCGCTCAAAGCACATACCGTACATCGTGCTAGAGCGCTACACACAAGGCTTTAATATATGGGGTAAATATATAGATCTAATATAGAAATCTATACAAAATGATCATTTCTACCACTTCTCAGATTTCCAGAACCAAATCCCAGAGGGTGCATCTGAAATGAGTAAGGGAACTTAATGAACCTCAATTCTGACATATTTGTGCCCCGTCCATTGTTACTGTTATCACTATCATTGCAATCAGGGTTCGCATTAAATGTCACATTTATATGCGGATGTCTCTCCCCAGTGATATTACATGATATGTTATTACATTAAATGCAAAGAAATATGTGGTTTTTAGGTGTAAAAAAATGATCAAGATCATAAAAATAGCCAAAAAAGCCATGTCATTAGTGTGTGAGGGCACTTATAGCATCTGTATTCACATTACTTTTCTCGTAAGAGTGGGGAAAAAAAAATTAAATTTAATGGGTGTGGCTTTCGCTGTCATCTGCGTCCAGCTATGTTTTTTTAGCTGTACAAAACAGCTTGTTTTGCTGCTTGATATTGCAAACTGGTGTGTCTTATCATATTAATTCAATGTTTTTTTTTATTTAAATTATTTTAAGAATTTTACTGCACGTTGTTATTCTTCTTGTTATTTCTCTATAGCAAATATTCAAAAGGAAGTCTCGCCTATAGGCTTACTTCCGTGTTAAAGACTAAGGTGTGTAGGGAAGCTAAAAAAAGCTAGAAATTAAATTTAGCGTTTATATACCTTAAAAACAAGCTTTATTATCTTTACGTTTTTTTTTTTTTTTTTTTTTTTTTTTTTTTTATGAAATAAGAATTTTGAATAATGAGAATTAGTTTGTGTCTGCTTATTTATCAGTGTTTGAAACATTAAAGAAGGAACAGCATTTTCCGTATTTCATTTCTGGGCTACAAAACGAAAAATGAATGGACTCAAAAGGACACGGGCCACGTACCTTCGGATATTTAGTTTTCTCATTTTTGTCTTCAAAACGGAAAAACAGTAAAACCATTTATTTTTCACTTATTCGACCCTTCTCATGAAAATAAATAAAAAATATAGCTGCAAGCAGCGATGGGCGGGCCCTCGCCGCCAGCGCATCCGCAACCCTGGTGCCATCAGAAAAATGGTGCCCAGCGGGCACATGCATTGACAGTAACCCTGTGGAAGTTTGGACTGAAGTGTTACAGCAATGAAAGGGTTAAAAGCACAATGCTGTTAAATCATACTGACAGACTGAGAATGAGCTGAAAAAGATTCCTTATCCTATGAGGTCAGCTTGTGTTCATCTTTGGTATTACAGTCTTCATCTGCTAATGTACATGTGTGATATTTTAAATGTTTTTGCAGTCTCTGAAAACTACCCCCTCACTTAACTCTCAGAGTGAACACACACACTTAACACAGCCGACCACCCCTCCCCCAATACACAGAGCTAGAGTGAGAGAGTGAGATCAGATGTTTAATAGCGTTTTAATTTTCTATTTTTAGTAGACTATTTTATATTGATGGATCTAAGCATTTATTTATCAGAATGACTAGTTCTATGTATGTAAAAAGTTTTGAAGCGTTTGGATGCTGCATTTTAAAATTACGGTTATGTTTTTTTACTGATAGTTGAAAAAAATCACCATAAATCAACCGTTCAAGATATCCCAAATCCGCTTGCAATTTAACATCTTCAGTATGTTGGCATCATGTTGACAGTTTGGTGTGAACTACTTATTCCTGCTTGGAGGAGTATGAATTTATTTATAGCCTGATTTTTCCAAAAATCCACATTCAATTCAAAATAGCAGACTTCCTGTTGGTCGCAGCTAATGGGTGTAAATTAGAAAGTTGTCCAGCTTGATAAGAACAATATACGTACCAAGTTTGGTGTCTGTAGCTAAGACTAACCCCCCAACTTTTGACAAAAGGTGGTGCTATAGAGCACCTCCTCCACACCCATTTATGAGCCTTTGCCAGTGTCTAACTATCATTAATACTGATGTGTGTGTTGAGTTTCATGAAAATCTAAGCTTATTAAGTGCCCCAAAAACACAGGAAACAAATGTTAAAGTTTGACACGTTGCCATGGCAACAGCATTTAACGACCCCTTTACAGATTCTCATCGACCGTGTTTTGACATTATTCTGATGAAGCTTGAAGCAAATCGGGTAAAAATAACCATGTGATATCAAAGCATTTTTAAAAGAGACACACTTCCCATTGCCAGTTGGTGGTGCTACAACTATAACTGACTCCTAATAGTCACATCTATGTGATCGGCATCATACAACGAACAAACTCCTGAAGTTTCATCCGAATCAGACAAAGTGTGCAGTAGTTATTAGCCATTTCCTGTTTCTCATTTCTCGCCATAATTTCAACGCCTCGCCATGGCCAAACCGTTCGAGATATCAAAAATCCCCTCACAATTTTTCATCCCCAATGTCTTGAGATCAGGTTGACCGAGTTTGGTGGCAACTGGGTAAAAAACCTAGGACTAGTATATCAAATTCCAGAGCATGCGTTTTTGACAAAATCCAGAATAACCAACTTCCTGTTGGGATTAGCTAATGACATAGAGTGTGAAAGCTGTTCAGATTGATTAGTTCTATATGTGTACCGAGTTTCATATGTGTAAGTGCAAGTATGTGTGCTATATGACCCTCTAAATTCCAGAGGGCGCCCTTTCAGGGCTCGGGCCCTAAAAACTAATCTCACGTCATTTGTTTTTCATCACACTTTTCTCTAACTCCCTAAATGGATAAACAGCTCAACCAACAGTTCAACCAAAGATCAAACCGTGTGGTCATCACTTCCTCCTTAGTTCTGTGCAACACAATTATAGTCATCTGCTGGTGTACTGACTCTTAAAGCATTTATTGCAGCTACATTTAATCTCTTTCTCCGCAAACCACCAGACTAACGAACAGAACAAACTGTACTGTGCCTAGACATAAATTCACTACTGCTAACTACATGAGCCAGAGAAGTGGGGTATTACAGGGGTATATTTCAGAAATATGAATGTACCTCACGTCTGCTCCCACATTACCCATTCGTCTAGTTCTTTGGCATGCTGCTGATCAACTCTCAAAATCTCTGCGGCAAAGCTACGTAATGCACTGAACACCCTGGAGTGAATGCATTTACACAGCAGTGAAGCACACACCAGATTTAAGTGTAAAAAATGTAATTATTTAATTAATTTTGTATTTCATTAAGCTTGAGTATTAATTGATGTCACATAAAAAGGGTGTGTTTTATTGTCTCTGCCAACTAAACTTTCAAACCAAAGACACAGAACCGTCGTTCGATGCTTAGCATAGTGCACAGAGTGATGTTTTATTCCTGAATGAATTCAAGTCTTTGAACGAATCGGCTGAGTGAGTGATTCGGCGAGCTATTAATATAGATGGCCACTTGATTTTTCATTCCTGTATGAATGAGCTTTTTGAACAGATTGGTTGAATAAATAAGTCATTCGTTAGTACGATGACTTGCTGTCACCTACTGGCAATATTACTTTCAGAATCCAATTATCACATAATTCATCTTATTTATATGAATTGCTGTATTTTTGTATTCAAAATCTTATGTTTAAAACATTTAACTGTGTATACACATCTAAAACAACTTCAGATGCAGCTTAACTGACAAAACCCTATAGTGTCATACTATTCTAATTTAATTGACTTAATTGATTAATTTAACATTTAAGATTAGACACTTATTTATTAGAAAAAATACCCCTAACTTCAGTTTGAGGGGGGAAACTGGAAATTGGGGGCAAGTTAATTTCTGAGATTAACTGAAAAACATATAAAATACTCTTTATCTCTGGCTTTATTGTTCAGAGTAACTTTGTTGTTCACAGTGTAACTGAGAGACCTTGATTAGCTTGTTCAGGTGTGTTTGATTAGGGTTAAAGCAAAACTCTTTAGGGCTGCGGCTCTCCAGGACCGACGTTCGCCACCCCTGTCCTATATTATAATGGCTATTTATTTACCATTATACCTCTAAAATGTAACTTGACTGAACATGCTGCATATCCCTGTTTTCTAGGAACCACAGCCTCACTTTTCATGTAGTTATGACTTTAAATTCACATTTCAATCATTGAAATAACAACATCACTTTGAGGAAGAAATAGCATGTATAACATACATGTGTAACATATGCCAGTGGATGGTTTGTGAATATGGGCCCTGATGAGACAAACTTTTTCTAAGGAGTAGAGAGAAGTCTTAAGCTAAGAGTAAGGGCAGGGTTGACCTTGTTGCTATGGATGATGTCCGCATGCCTACTAAAACTACTGCACACAGTGATTGGCTGATACGGGAGGAGTCTCTGTCAGAGATTTGTTCACAGAAATATTGTAGAGTGCATTATTATGTTGCCATATTCAAAAAAAAAAAAAAAAAAATGTTGCCACATTCAAATAAAGATTTTAAAATGCAGGCTTAGTGTCACTAATTAAACAAGTATATGTTCAGCTGATTGTCAGTCTTTTACATGTGTGCTTCTCATAAACAATTAGCTGATATGCATATAAACAGACTTTTCATTAACAGAATAGAATAATCATGCCTGATAGTAAGAAATGCAAACGTAAAAGAAAACCAAATGGGACGCAAGAACAGCTGTTACTTCTTGCCCAACATGTTAAGGATATATTCTTTAAGATTTTCTCCTAAATCGTCAAGTTATGAGCTACTTTTAGTCCTGATCTGCTGTTTGCCTCTAATAGCAGCAAGTGGCTGAAAACAGCATCAGTATCTTTGTGATGTCATTGTACTTTGCTTTCTACAACCACAGTGGGGATTTATTAGAGACTGAAAGGCCACAACAGACCTTTTTATTACTGTTCATCCTACTCACTGGGAGAATAAATTTTACGATTATTGCCACCAAAGACTGTTTAGAGGAACAAACTTGTTTATACACAGACATGACTTTTCATGGACATCTTTCAGGTTTGGTTGTTAAATTCACATTACAATTTTGTCCAGTACTTTAAACCAAGTGCTGTTAACTTTTATATGCCATAAAGCATAAGGTCACATAAAGTAAGCATGCACTCACTAAATTTTCTCTGCTGACTACAACCCAATCAGAGCTAAACAGTCATGTAAGTGGCACATTTTTTAAATGAATAATAAGTCACAGCGTTCATTCTAAATGTGAGTACCGCAGTTCTGATTAGCAGTAGCATAGCTGCAAGAAAAGTTTCTGCACTGAGCACTGATTTTTTTCTGTGCACTGAATGCTGAACAACAAAAAAATACTACAGAAAATACAATGAAATGCAACACGGTGCCGCAATATAGACTTTAACAAAGCAACATACTTCTGTGCACAGGCAGTAACAGACACACAAACACCCCTTTTTCAGTAGATCAGACTGAATCTAATTCAGAATCAGAAATGCAAGCAAATCACAGCTCAAAAACAGTGAAGGCAATTAATACACAGCTTAGAAATGCTGTGTAATAACTGAGCAAACATGGATATTCCAGAAAGTGTGTTGTCTGAGCTCTGAATTGATTTAACCAAACGTTGCTTATTTGCAGTTCCAGAAATGTGGTTTGGAGTTGGATCATTCAACACTGAGGTAAAAACTCCCCGCCTGCCAGCAGTAAACACAGAAACGGAGCTCTGAATGCAGGAGTTACTATGGAAATGGATGCTAAGATGCATGTCGTACTTCAGTTGTGAGGAACCTTAGTGAACAAAGATTATCAAACGGTCTGCACTTGCAAGGGAAATACCTAAATATCTCTATGGTCTCCTGAGTTCACTGAGGGTCAGCCCACATAAGTGCTGAAACCTGGCCTTGGTGTCCTGCTGTGGCCTTGATGAAATTTTGCCTGTGCTCCACCTACAGGCTCAGGGAAAAGGGCAATAGGAAAGGGCAAGCAAATTCAGCTTCTGTCTTCCTTTAAACAACCAATCACTCCTGTCCTTTCATTGGGAATTCAGTATACTTTATGCATAATTCTGGATGAATTGTTTGAGTTGCACTTTATTTTACAGCATGTGTAAGGTACTTATCCAAAGAGAGCACTGGGTTACATACTGGGCTGTAAGATTACATTGGTTAAGTTTAGGTTTGGGGTTGGTACCTAGTTACTACCCTGTTACTGTAATCAATATAATAGTTACACAGAATGTGAACAGGACAGCAAAATAAAGTTCGACCATCATTTGAACTGGACGTCAAATTCAAAAGAAAAGAGCATAACGTGGAGAATGTCTGCAAAACGTTCTGTTCCTGGTCAGGCGTAGCGTCCGTCTGATTCACATATCGTTCTAAATTAGATCCAAACAGCGGAAGCTTATGTTTAAGAACATGTTTGACCCCCAAAGCCTGGTTGACTAGTGCGATCGCTCCATGCTGTGCCCAAGTGCGGTACGCCGAACCGTTCTCTGGCCCGCCTGAAGAGGTGGGCTCGGGCACGGTTCAAGCATACAGTGCCATTGCTAATCACACCAGAGCATGGAACAGCTGCTGCTTTTGTCAACAGTCAATGGTATGATTACGAAACACTTTTCAATGAATTAAATGAATAAAGTCTGGTTTTCACTGTATTGATGAACGTGCAGAACAGTCCGTCTGTGAAAGCACTTCTCTTCCTGTTTTCTTCAAAACAAAAAGTTGCATCATAATGACACAAGCAACGCGAGCACAGGGCAGCGGGGGAGCGAGGAGGTGGGAGAATTACGTTTTGGCTCAGTGCAAGGCCACCAGGAGTCCTGGGAATCTCCCTTCATAGGTGGATGGGGCCTAGGAGACTGTGAGGACTAGATAGAATTAAATAGAGGAGGAAATTGTTGTCTATATCTGCCCAGTCTGGCAAATCCCCATTCGACAAAGGAACCGTTCCTTCATGGGCTAAAAGGACTTAAGGCAGGACGGACTTTCTGAGTCGGTGTTAACGATCCTGTGTTGGACCTGTGTGCACCCAGTAGGGCAGTGATAGTGTATAGATGCTAGAGATCTGGCACTCGTCTGAGTAGGTAGCGATAGCTGCTTCTTGATGGAACGCCGCCACCATATTTGGGAAGGGAGTGACCTCCAATATCAGTGCTACAACTTGCTCTTTGCTCGAATAAGGCCTTAATTCAGACTGAAACTGAATTGAAATTAATAAAACTAAAAATCATGAGTGAAACATTGAAAAGGTTTAATAAGATGAATAGATCAATATTGTTATCCTGATTATTATTATTATTATTATTTATTTTTTTTTTAATTGATGCAGAAATTATAAAAAGGACTAGAATGCACACCTATGGAACGCTATGTGAGAACTGCAAGAAAAGGTGAAACTTTTACTTAAGACTTTTCAAAATTGTGGCAGGATCAATCAAAAGCCAGACTGAAAAGTGGCAGAGAAACAACAGTGGCAATATACAACAACCAGGACTTTGAGTGTCACCACTGGCTGCCAAACCAATGCAAGAGCACATTAAGTTCAACTGACTGATGATCTACATGGGAGGATTCGCATTGTGGCCACAGGTGCTGCATATTCAGTGATTACTACAGGGACTGCTTCAATTGTTTGTTTTTTTTTTTTTTTTTTATAATTATACTATTATTGTAATTCATTTTAATTACTGTACTTACTGACTGGTCTCATGGCAGCTCTTTGCATTCTCTGTTAAACTAGCATTCTGAATCTGCTTTAGCAGGTACCAGTCAAGCCCTATTGTATATCTTAATAAAAAAAAAATAAATAAATAAATTAAAAAAAAGTATATTGACAGAAGTGGAAGCTTGACTCACCAATCAATTAAAACTGGGCTAAATTTGGCATAGTGAGGGCTATTACATTAATTAGCTGGGGTAAAAACAAATAGATTATTGACTATGCAAAATTCTCTGGCAAATACATGAGAGTTAGGTGTCATAAGGTGTCTAAAAATATATTTTGATTAGTGAAGCAACAATATTGGTCACTCCATTTTGTTTAAAGGTCATTTTCTAGATTCAGTAATAATAATGATATTGATAATAATAATATATATTTCCAAACGTTTGAAATCCCAAATGCTGTCATCAGATGAGATGAGAATGTCTTTTTTTGGAAGACATTCCAAAAAAAGGAGCCAAGATTCTTTGAGATCTGTGAGTAGCAAGAAAAAAGTTTGAAAATTATAATTTGAAAACTTGTTTATGTCCAAGGTGTTAAACCCATGGCGACTGACATGAGACAAATGCAGTTAATATACTAATGTTTAGACACCGTCGTACTTGGAATTCCACAGTGTCTGCGTTTAGTAGCTTTTGTCATCATCCAAATTTGTTCAAATTTAGTGGTATTTCACTCATAACAATATATACATTCCCCATTCAGTTTACAATCTGCTGTGGCAGATGAAAAGTTATGATGCTTTGCCCAGGGAAGGGTGTGAAAGTGTGAAAGAGTGTGATGGTGGTGTATGGAATATGAGATAGTACTGGATTAGACACCAAGGCAAATTAATCATTCCATCAAAACAGCTGTATTTCAGATGCATCAAGTGAGCCTACAGAGCAAAATATGCCCAATAAAATAATGGCCATGGATGGATTGGATTAAGTATCCTGGTCAGAATCAAGGTTACCATTGTGGCAGAAATAAACTGCATAACATAGGAAGGCAAGGCAAGCAAGCTTGATCTGTGCACCACACACCTAACTTTCTGTTTAACATTTCAGCATCTCATGATGGATTTCATCGGACTGATTTTGTATTGTGTCGTATCAAAAGTATCAAATATTTCTTATTACAATTAACACAAGCAGGTTGTTGAGTGTTTTCCAGGTCAAAAGGGCTGGGTAAGTGTGTAAAACAAGGAGAAAATAATTAATGAATTGGGTAATTGTTGGGAACCAATTTGAAATTCATTGTGTATATCCTCCACAAATTGGATAAAGAGTGAGAAAAAAAAAAAAAAAAAAAAAAAAATCAAACTATGTATGGCA
Organism: Cirrhinus mrigala; assembly: GCA_036247105.1. Taxonomy (NCBI): domain Eukaryota; kingdom Metazoa; phylum Chordata; class Actinopteri; order Cypriniformes; family Cyprinidae; genus Cirrhinus; species Cirrhinus mrigala. The sequence goes on from CM070026.1 coordinate 615,767, forward strand.
GAAATTAGGAATGACAAGTTCAAGAAACTGTTGCATTAATGGCAATGAAAATGTGACAGCCAAAAAAAAAAAAAAATAAATAAATAAATAAAAGAAAGAAAGAAAGATGCAGGACAGCCCTCAACTCACATTAATATGTATGTAATATATTGTTCTACCTTTATATATGTGTGTACATATTGTTCTATGTATCATATAATATATAATCTATATAATATGTATCACAATATATATATATTGTTATTCCATGGTGTATATCGTATATATCTGTACTATTTGTGTATATATCTGTACTGTTATTCAGCACTATATTGCTATTTGCACAAATTTTTCATTGTTCTTATACAAATACTTTTGTATTTATCTCAATGCTCTTCTTTGTGTGTAATACCTCTCTTTGTTGTTTATATTTATATTTGTGTCAATTTCTTGCAACCAATGCACAAGTGCTGTTACTGTTACTATTACAAGTATGTTTGCTGCTTGTCAAACACTATTTCACATGCGATAATATTAATAATAACAGAGTGCAACTTAACATTAAAAAAACAACAGTAATTAAGATGACCAGCATCTTGTCTAACATTCCAAGTGTTGCCATTATAATCCATGCAATTCAAAAACCCTTCACTTTTTTTTTTTTTCCTGCCAAATAATTCTAAAACGTGTATTTTTTGTTCATTTAATTTAAGTAAGATCCAGTTAGTCTGATTACAATAAATAATGATTTAAATAAAGTGTAAAATTGTGTTAAAGCAAAATATGTCAATAAATTGGACAGACGTCAGTAAAAACATTTGGCCCAACAAAAGTGCAAGGTTCAAGAAAGAGACAATGACAAAGAGAGAGAGAAAGAACACATGCCTACCTGCTATGCAGAGGCCAAATATGGTGAGCAGTACCAGAATATAAAGGGACACAATGGCATATTTGATTGCAGTGAAGGAATCCAATTGACCACAGCAATTATTAGTCTTTCTCCTGCCCTTTGCTGAACCTACCGTGGAAGATAAAAACTGATCAACAGGGAGACTAGAAAGGAAATGCACAGATTTTAATTATTGTATCATTTTAAATACTGTACTCTATTGCACATATTGGAGTGGAGTTTGGATTGTCAGTAAGTTTGTGCTAAAAGTGAAGAATGAAATCTAAAATGCACAAATAAAAAACTGAGAAGCTGTCACATGACAAAAGTCACAAAAAATACAGAAAAAGCATCACTGACACACTTTTATGACTAACCTCATCAGTCTGTATAAAACCAACACAGCAAACTCCAATTCACATCCTAATGTATTTGTTAGGGTGAAGAAAGTGCTCGAAAGTGATTTGTAACTTTATATAGTTGCAGTTATATAATGTAGTCTTTGTAATAGACACTCAAGGTTGTCGCAAAAATGGACCTTGGGACTTCCTTAAAGGGAAATATGACTTGTTGAAGCTTTACCATTAGTAATGGAATTGATCAAAACATTTACTCCACAATTTTAAGATAGAAATTACATTTGCTCTGCCCCTAAAAATCTAAAAATAATTTTCTAAGACTTTCTTTATTTTGATGGAAGCTACAGGACTCTAAATTCATGAAATCCCTGATGCAGTTTAATTAGAAACCAAAAATTCCAGTACCCAGAAAAAAAAAAAAAAGAGCACCTAAAACAGCACTTCTGCAAATATTAGTCAGCTACGCCATATGATAATATAAACACTGTAAAAGCGGATACTGTACTAATAACAAAATATCAACGATCCCTCGATATGAATATCCAGTAATGTCTGGTCTAATTATATTATGACACCTTTTTTTTCTTTCTCAGTCTAAAGGACACTACCAGTAGAAGTCTACAAGAGCAGCTGTAATCGCAACTTGTTTTATGTATCATAGTAGTCTATAAACTTTCCCAGCATTGGTTTTCCAGGCCATGTGCTGTCCTCAGTGGGCAAAGTGCACCTCGAGGGCAGGAACAAGTTGCAAGACCAGGACAGCGGTACAAGGAAACATCAGCAAAACTGTCCCATAACTTATGACCCTAATGACATTATGTATGGATTATGACACTTATGTATTCATCCTGATATACAGTGGAAGGTGGCTTTACTTAAGGTGTTGTATTTCAGTTCTTTTATTTGTTTGTGTGTTTTCAGTCATTTCCCCATCCTGACCATTTAATGACTGACATGCTGCACTTCTGAAGTGAATAGTATGGTGAAGTACTGAAATAGCAAAATAAAAAATTACCTTTAGTGCATTCAGAAAGTATTCCAAACCCAATTTTTACATATTTTGTTAGGCTGAAAAACACTTCAACTAAAACTGAAGAACGAACTGATGTGATGTCATTTTGAACAAAATCAGGACAGCTCGTTTGGAGTTTCTTTTGGGAGTTCGAAAAAACTTGCCAGATTTCCTGCTCTCCGGCCTGTAAGCGGTCTGTGGCGATGATGTAATAGGTGTGTGTGCACTGGGGCTTCACCCTCTTCGACGTGCACATCTTCTTTGGTTCAGTTCATTGAGGCCAGATGCCCGTGACTTAACATATAAACACTGAGAACTGCTTTATGGTAGAACTCACTGTCATGTTTGCTGTGTGTTTATTTTGTTACTGAGAGGAAAGCGTGCAGCACAAATGTACATATTCATCTAAACAGTGTACAGTTTCAATAGTATTTCAAGTGTCTTTTTACCCATAAATGCATAATGAAAAACTTTGCTGCGAGTATATCGGGGCCTTTAGGTTAAAATGCTTTTGTCCCGTTTCTGGCCTCTGTTCTGTCATCTCTGTTTGTAACACATTCTGAAGCATTTCTCATTGATGTTTGATTTGTGTTGGGGAAATCCTAAACCCGGTACCTTTTTGATTAAACCAAATTATGTCACCGATTGCAATATTATCTAGATTTTTTTTTTTTTTTTTTGGTCATTGTTAGAACTACTTCTATTATTTTGATAATCGTAAGTACATGTATTTAAATGCTCAGAATCTTTTTGAACATCCGATTTTTAAAACATTTGCTGTTTAATGTGTGCAAAAGAGTGGTTTTGAACCTTGTAGCATTTTCTTTGACTGGCCCAGTTGTGTCTGCACATTCTAAAGTCTGAATTCCAAATGATTCTTCCAATCGCTAATATGCACTTATGCCATCAGCTGGAACGTCTAGGTCGTACAAGCAAAGCTATGTAAGTGAGCGTCCTGTGCTGCTTTAAACATATTGAAGGGAAAATATCACACAGAATTACGTACACCTTTCTCTTGTTCCAGGTTTTAAGCATTTCTTCAAAATCCATTTAGGAAAGCAGATACTCACACACAGCATGTACGTAAAATTACCTGTAGTTTAAAGTCAGGCATTTCAAAGAAATATTCTGTCTCATAAGTTATTTCTAGCTAGTGCTCAACACTGCCTGAGTGATGCTCACTCACCAAGACCGATGCGGCGCAACAACAATTAATAAAAGGTTAATGAAAATGTTTGATGACAACAGTTATGGGTTAGCTCTCACCAGTTTTGAAAAATGCTAAAAATGTAAATAAAAATGTGGGCATGGCCAAGCTGTGAGGCCAAGTGAGGGAGACAGACAACACAACTACTTCTGATCCACTTTATTTCATTCACATTGTCACAGGTTCCCACAAATAAATGCTGCACTTCACCACTGCATGTAACAAAATGAACCAATGTGTTAGAAATACACACCCTGTTATTGTAATGATTTAATACTCAAATAAATGTATAGCTGATGCATGCAATATAGTACATATAAACACACTGTTGTATTTCATAGTTCAAGTTAATTAAAGTCAGTATATTATAAAGCTGTTATTTTGCAGCATTTATATAAGCTGGTTATTTGAAGAAGCTCTAAAGATGGGTTGCACTCACCCGACGGATGGATCACGTTTGTGTCAGAGTGTCTGTGGAAGAGAATTTCACACAGAAACTCTTACAAAACGAACACGCACTTGCGATCCATAAACATATCTCTCAGCTACTGTACGTGATCTCAGAGTTTGAAGCATCTGTCATAGGAAAACTACCTGTGCTGTTGTGAATGATTGAGAAGTGTCTGCTTATTTGATAAGAACACAATCTCATGGAAGTTTAGGTACTTCATTGATGTAAAAATGTGCCAAAAACCATTAACACCAAATGTTGAGACAGCACACAAAGCTCAAAACTTTTTTTGACACAGTTAAACTGAAAGTCTTCTCTTACAGTTAAAATGTCTATTTGTGATGTGCAATTTACACAGGTATTTTAAAATCTAGATATTTAAAACTTTGCACCATCAAGCACCCATCTACTTATCTGAATTGCTGCACCAGTATACCCCGCTGAGAAGCTTGAGATCCTGCGACCAGAACCTCCTCTCAATTCCACATTCTAGACTCAAGCGTAGAGGCGACCGGGCCTTTTCAGTAATTGGGCCTCGTCTTTGGAATGACTTGCCAGTTGAGATCAGAACTGCCTAGTCTGACTATCTTTAAATCACTTTTAAAAACTCATTTGTTTTCAGTGGCCTATTAGGTTTTACTTTGCCTATTATATTTCTTATTTATGTGTTTTGTTTTTGTCTTTCTCTCTCTTTGGCTGTAATTGTGTACTCCTAATTTTATGATGATGTCTCTAAGTGTAAAGCACTTTGGTCAGTCTTGTGGCTATATAAATTTATAAAATATTTTAAATGTGCTATATAAATAAAGTAAACTTGAAACTTGAAACTGGTTCAGGTGTGTTTGATTAAGGTTGAAAACAGGGCAGTGTGTCTCCAGGAGGAGTGTTAAACACCTCTGGTTTAGAGGTACTGGTATTGGTATCGATCTCTGTGATAATGGGCTTTCAGCAAAACAAGTGGTAATTCCTATTCCTTAATGAAGGTACATCTAAGTATCAAATTTCAAAAAGAACATAGCATAAAATTAATCCATGCACACTTCATGCAGTAATGCCGCAGGTGATTCGAAATCCTTTCCCGATCCTGCTCCCCTTCTCTGTCATGATGTTATAATCATCACAAGACATGCAGGAATGAAGTTACTGACAAGTTCCTATATTTGACTTGGACAAAAAAAAAGTTTTTTTCAAATATCTTATTTTGGGTTCCACAGAAGAATTAAAAAACACAAAAAAATTGAAAAGTGCGAGTGAGAGTGAGTAGGTCCTACATAACGACAGAATATTTCACATATTTGGATGCATTGTGGGATCCCTGCATGACAATAACAATGTTAACAGACCGATTTCAAGTCAGTGAGTCAGTGAGTCAGTGATTTCAAGCCATTACAATCTATAGCATAAACTGGTAACCAACACAAAAATAACAATTAGTAACCTGCCATTTAAATTCAAGACTTTTTTTTCTAATTAAGCCTACACATAAGGAGCTAGTGAGAGGAATACAGTATCTTTAATTCCATTCCATTTCCTTTTTTTTTTTTTTTTTTTTTTTGCAGTATATCTTGGCCAGTATCCTAAGGGTTTTTTTGGATAGAAATGCTAATAATTATGGAGAATCTCTAGAACCTCATCACTTAAACCATGGTGGTCTACAATGCATTGACATTTGAAGTAGCTAAACATACAGTTTCTCTGTTAGTGTGGAGGTTGCTTCTCAACACTCAACACAGAGCTGCATAAACTCTGTTCACTCAGTCCTGACTCTTAATCTCTGTCCCTCTCTGGTTTTTAACACTTGAAATCATTAACACTTGCTAATTCTAAACCCCAGGTTACAGAAATGAATGTTTTCGATATTTACACTTACATTTAAATTTAGACATTTAGCAGACACTTTTATACAAAGCAAATTAAAAATGAGGACAACAGAAGTAACAAAGTAGCAATAATATGTAAATGCTGTGAAGTCCCAGTTAGTCTAGCACAGTATATATATTTTTTTTTAGTATGTTTTTTTAATAATGAAGAAAAAGAAAACAAGCAGATATAATAGAAAAAGAATAGAGAACGCTAGAGGTGTTATAGGGTCATTTTTTATAATAGTAATAAAAAAATGTACCATTTCTGTTTTTCTTTATTTTCATCAGACCAACACATCAAACATGTAAAGATATTGGTATTTCAAATGAATTAACAAGATTCAGTTGTGTTTGCTCCCATTTATATGTGATCACAGGACTAAATCCACGAGGATAAATATTGAAGTATCACCATACGTTTTCTTTATATGTGATGTTTTTTTTTTTTTTTAATAAAGTGATTTGAGGAGCACTGAAAAATCTCACCTGAAAAATCAAACCTACATCTTCAGGACTGTTTAAAAAAATTGCAGGCAGGTTATAAGAATTATGAATATTTAATAATAATAATAATAATATGTAATTATAAAATAATTATATAAACCCATGCAAGACTTCTGAGACTGTGCAAAGCTTGTAATATGAGGCACGTTCTTTTCAATTTCTGATTGAACATCTAAGCATCCAGGCGTAACATTCCCATGCTGCATCGTTTCACACTTGACATGTTTGGCACCACAATGTGGCTAAACAGAGTTTTATAACATCGGGTAAAAAAACGGTGCTAATACCCCTTCTGTATTGCAAGTGTGAAACATTCGTTTACCCAGGGCAAAAGGCAGGTTTGGAATGACGATAACCCAGGGTTTAGGCAAGGGTGTCAAATTCTACTCTACTCTTCTCATAAAAAATGTTGTATATTAATGTCTAAGCATGTAAACCGTGGTATAATGTATCTGATACCGAGGGTGCACAACGCTTGTCTCATCTGCTTCTGTTACGGTTATCTGCTACAATTATCAAGAAGGTTTTCTGCGTATGTTCTCTTCTTTTGACATTCTCAAATGACCTGCTGCGTAATACTGTACATAGTTAGATGAACAGTAATACGCATCAGCAGGAGGAAGAGGGAGACAGAAAGTACTGTCTAACAACTGGGAACTGACAACTGCATTGACAAAATGGAGATGAAGTATTGTTTTTCCAAAAGTTAAACAATGATCCAGGAAAGTCTAGTACCAGGACAGGCAAGACTGCCAAGGGACTTTGGTGAGAGAGGGAGTGTCAAATAAAGAGCTGAGATGAAGCAATAGAATAGTAAGAAACCCAAAATTCCTCAGACGGGAGGTCATTGATTACCCTGAGCCATGCCGTCTAAGTGCCTGATTAAAAGAGTTCATTTTCTCCTAAGTGAGACTGCAGCTGTGGGGCAACTACGTTTTCTCAAACTAAAGTAAAATAAAGAAACACGAACAGCTAATATTGCGGGGTCTGGTGGAGGTTTATTAAGAATTTGAGTGGCAGTGGCAATTTCAAGATCTTTAGGGACAATATGAAAGAAAGGGCTCGATCAGACAGTAAATGGTGTTTTTCGAAATGAGCTCCGTGATAGATGCTGAGCCGATGTGCCGTGCATGCAAGATCCTTACCTTCTTCACATAGGTTGAGTTTCGACAGATTCATTCCATCATAGCCCTCCTCGTAGAAAGAGCTGTTATCCCTGTCTTCACTGGTGGTGGTCAGATACATGGCCTTGTTCTCCATTCACAACTCACTGGCAAAATGGCAAACAAAAGGTACAAAAAGAAGCAGATAAATTCAAGGACAGGACAAGCTGTGACCAACAGTTTCATTAGTTAGACTTACACAATTCCAATATACAATTTGGTCATCTTTACACTTCAGCTGTACTGTTGGACTTTCTCATGAATAAGAATGTCCTACTGCTAAGAGTCCGTAAACATACACTACCAGTCAAAAGTTCAGACAAACCTCCTTTTTCAATTTAATTTTTATTATTTTCAACATCGTATGTTAACACTGACGACACTGAAATTATGACAGAACAAATATGGAATTATGCAGTCAACAAAAACATGGTAAATAACCCAGAATATGCTTTATATTTTCAATTCTCCAAAGTAGCCACCTTTTGCTTTGATGACAGCTTTGCACACTATTGGCATTCTCTCAGTCAGCCTCACAAGGTCGTCACCTGGAATGGTTTTCCAACAGTCTTGAAGGAGTTCCCGGAGGTGTTGAGTACTCGTTGGCGGCTTTTCCTTCACTCTCTGCTCCAGCTCATCCCAAACCATCTCATAAAGCCCCTTCACGGGGCTTATTGCTTTTATGAAATGGCTATTCCACATATGTAGTAAGGTTTCGCAAAATAAAACAGGGAAGTGTAATGATATGAATAAAAACATTATCCTTCCGCCAAACGATGTAGTTCGTCGGAAACGCTTGCGGCTGCAACAAAGAGCAATGCACAGATGTAAACGAAGGTATATGTTCGTAGAGTCATTTACAGCAGCTTCGAACGCGGCTCAATTAATCAGAATCGAGGACCGTAACTATCCGTTTTATAAATTGGATTTAGATTGCGTCATCTGATGAAGCACTCCATCACTCTTCTTCTTGGACACATAGCTCTTACATAACCTAGAGGTCATTGTCCTGTTGGAAAACAAATGATGGCCCCACTAAGTGCAGACCAGGTGGGATGGCTTGTCTTCCCAAAATGCTGTGCTAGCCATGCTGGTTAAGTGTGCCCTCAATTTTGACTCAGTAACCAACAGTGTCACCAGCAAAGCACCCTTACACCATCTCACCTCTTCCTCCTCCATGTTCTTACAATGGGAACCACACATTCAAGAACCATCTGTTCACCCTCTCTACATCTAACAAAGATTAGAACCAAAAATCTGCACTCATTAGACGAAAGGACAGTTTTCCACTGATCTAACGTCCATTCCTTGTGTTTCTCGGCCCAAGCAAGTCTCTTCTGCTTGTTGTTCTTCTGAAGTAATGGTTTCTTTGCCGCAATTCAATCATGGAGGCCTGACTCCTCTGAATAGTGGATGTTGCAATTTGTCTGCCACTTGAACTCAGAAAAGCATTTATGTGGGCTGTCAGCTGTTTCTGAAGCTGGTAACTCTAACAAACGTATCCGCTACAGCAGCGGTACCTCTGGGTCTTCCTTTCCTGGGATGGTCCTTATGAGGGCTTTGGGGATATGTTCTCCAGATTTGTTTTCTCTAGTTCTCTAGATTTTTCGGATTGATTGACCTTCATTTCGTACAGTAATGATGGACTTTCTTTCTCCTGAGTGTTTCTTGCCATAATATGAACTTGTACAGTAGTTGTAGTAGCAGTAATAGGGCTATTGACTCTGTACCTGCTGCACAAGAGAACTGATAGTCTAAAGCACATTAAGAAGACAAGAAATGAACTCTTGACAACTGAAAACCATTCCAGGTCATCTCATGAATCTGATGAGAGAATGCCACGAGTGTGCCAAACTGTCATTGAAGTTGATGTAGCTACTTTGGACAATCTAACATATAAAACATATTCATAGTTTGGATGTCTTCATTATTAATGTACAATGCTGAAAATAATAAAAATACAGAAAAAATCACTGTGTCCAAACTTCTGACTGGTACAAAATCACACGTAAAGAAGCATTTGAATTTGGATCAAATCTAATCCACATCACCTGCTAAAATTCTATGAACTGTGTACTGATAAGTCTTATATAGTGGATGTTGTAACATGATAATGTAATTAAAAACTGGTCTATTCTCCATTACTGCAATGTTGGCGCATTGTTTCTATGAGAAGAAAGCTCAAACAAAAGAAAAGCTTGATGAATCCGCTTCTACATGAATGGCCATTGTAACCACTGTCTACTTCTTACAAAACAAACAGAGTCCAGTTTAAAAATGTCATTAAAAAGCACTCTATCTGGCCTCTCTGATTATACAAGTGCACACTGACAGTTTGGCACAAAGTGTGGACAGCACTGTGAGCTCATGTGGCTGCTATGCAACTCAGATTACTGTAAATCTACTGGATAATGGAGAGCATGAAAAAAGGAGCCAACCTCACTCCTCTGCAAACCTCCTTTTCTCTCTGTTCCCACATCTGTCTCTAATATTTGTCTTTTTTCATTTGACTGCATCGTACATGAGATGTTGCATATTTTGGTTGCAGCATTCTGTTTCAAACTAAAGCAAAATAACACAATAGTCAGAATCCTCACAATGACTCCTGCGAGAAGACAGGTTCACCAGCAATGATGATAGATCACCCCACTTAGCCATGTCATAGGGTAGGAACATCCTATATCTTGCTCATCTTATACAACAATTTCAGATTTTACTATCCGTGTATATATATATATATATATATATATATATATATATATATATGCATGTATGTGCAACTTACTGTGCAGCTATGTATTTAAAAAAAAAAAAAAAAAAGTACCACTCACTGTCGTCCAAAACTATACTGTATCTTAAACGACTAGCACTGGTGCAACAAGAATACAATAGCCAACATCTAATAGATTCCTAATCCATCTCCTCTACAAATACCTTCTTAGTTCATTAAATTTAGACAATTGGCAAAAAACAGTGATATTTCCATAGCAGACAAATGCAAACATTTCTGTAGAATCGTTTCTCTATTACTTATTGCACATGCACAATGACAACAGAGAAGACAGAAACTGGTTTTATCGCAACCACTTTTGGGTCACTAAGCAGAAAGACAATTCCACAATACCGAGGATAAAATGCGCACACATCTATTCTAGATTAATATAAAACGGACATAAAACATTCTGCAGTCTCATACTGTCTCAATTCGACCTGTCAACACTATATCATCACTAGAAGAAAAAAAGCCATTTGTGTTATTACCGGAGTCAAGTGGGTGCTGAAAGCCGCAGGTTCTTGTTCAAGCTGATGCTCACTGGTGGAGAGCAATGCAAAGTTTCGCGAGTTAAACTTTATTTTTCGTTTTTATTGCCGCGCTATTCGGACACTAGATCTGCGCAACGTTTTTCTCTGTGTTCTGTGTACAGAGCAAATAAATTCTTTCCTCAATCCATCGTCTAGCGTCCTTCGCGCTGAAGAAAGTGTCCGATTTCATGTGACTACCCACATGTGGGAAAACACAAAAGAGTGCTTCCCGGGGTTGCCAGATTGGGTTGACTATTACCCTCACAATCAGTAATGTTGAAAGTGTACTCTCCGAGCAGAAAACCACTTGTTGCGAGAAAGATCATCCGAAGCCATCATGAAATAAAATTGCCATTCTTATTTATCTATCTATCTATCTATCTATCTATCTATCTATCTATCTATCTATCTATCTATCATTATTGTTTTATTATTGGTTGTTATTTTATTTATTTTTTACTTTAAGAGTGTGTGGGAATACTCATGAAAACACCTTAGAGTTTAAATCGAACATTTTGAAGAGAACAAAACATCAAGGAGCATCTTGCAGATGTATGTGTGGTACCTGGGGAGCATTAATTTGTGTTAGATCAGCAATTGACACTGTTTCACCATCTTGCCTTTAGTCAGCACAGTCAGGAGAGAGAGAGAGAGAGAGAGAGAGAGAGAGAGAGAGAGAGAGAGAGAGAGAGAGAGAGAGAGAGAGAGAGAGAGAGAGAGAGAGTTGTTCGAAATGAGCAAATTCTGTGCAAAACCGCCATGCCAGATGGTGCAGTCGGACGCAGTTTCTTTCCCCTGACTGCGCTGACTGAAGGGGTGACGGAAAACACCTTGCTGACCACACAGCTTAATGTCCACTGGTTCAAACAACTGTAATGTTTTGTTTTCTCAAAAAAAAATGTTTTCTTTTTAACTCTGATATCATGTGATTATGTTCAACTATAAATTATGTGTGAATATTTCCAAAGGTTTTGACAGTGTGACAGTGTAGGGGTATGTGATCGTTATCATTTCATTAAAAGAACAATGTTACGTCGACAGTTTAGTCACTGGCTTGATTTACTGATGCATAAACAGCAATAAACAATTTTGCGATAAAGGACACCTGACTGTTCATGAGTCCAAATTACTGATCATAGATATTACGATTACATGGTGCACCAGTATATATATATATATATCCCTAACAGCACACATACGTCGGGCCGACGTCGACCCGATTTACAAAATTCCATCGGCACGATGTCGCTCAGGGAGCGTTTGCTAATCGGCAAGATGTCGCCGCGACGTCGGCATTTGATCGCAAATGACTTCCGGCCGACGTTCGGCCGATGCAGCCGTAAATCCCGGCTGCTCTGCGTGTGCGCTCACTGGCGTTTTGCTCATCGTTATTCTAGGACCACCCGCGGCAGAAGCCGCCGGTTTATAATAAAACAACACACACCACTCTCAATAACAGCTGCAAATTTATTAATATTTTCAATAAACATATTAAACATACAAATACATTTACATTTATCAGACGCTTTTATCAAAAGTGACATACAAATGAGAAGCATTCCATTCAATGTGTACTCTTTCAAAGATTAACCATGGTTTTACCGCAGCATTTAACTATAATAGTACCATGGCATCAAACCTTTGTATGAACCAAAAAACACAAAAACTAAACTTTGTTAAAACACTTATGGTTGCTACAGTTTTACTATAGTAAAACCATTGTTAACTGTTGTATAAGTACAAGCAACTTTTCAAATACTTATTTCAAAGTAGGTTTGCAGAAAATGCATTTTTTCAGGATTACAATCAAAAAAAATTCTTTAATCAGCTAGAGGTGACTGAGACTTACTGGGGAAGATGTTCTGGCAACAAAGTAATGTCCATATGACAGCAGCTCAAACATAAAACATGTCATGTGTTCAGTACTAGTAATTATCTATTTTCATTGCCACACCATAATCTAAGACTATTTTCATGGCAAAAACTGAGTTACAATAATACAAGAACGACATAAACAAAATAAAAACCAAGCAAAACACTACAGCAGTTAAAATGTTTGAAATTATATGATACAAATAATTTATATATATATATATATATATATATATATAACTAAGGTGTGCTCACACACTATCCTTTAAGATTATTAAAGGCTAAGTTCAACAATTTTCAATCCAATTTGTACTGTTACAATGTTGGAAATACATGTAAAAGAACAATGTTTAATCTTTCTCAGAGATACCCAGTTTATTTGTCAGCAAAACTCAGCATTTTGATGATCCAAAAAGTGCGTTTTTGCCATTTTGTAATTTCTTTTTCTTCATCCTGCAGAGTGTTGCTTACAAATAAAAGGGATAGGTACACATAACTCAGAGAAAGATTAAATATTGTTCATTTACAGATATTAGAAACACTGCAGTAATACAAAGCAGGTTGAAAATCGTCAAACTTACCCGTAAAGGCAATATAAGATTAATATTTGTCAGTTTTGTATGTCCAGTTGCCATCATCTGAAGTCTTGTTGAGTGTTGTCATCATCTGAAGTCTTCACAAGTGAGGCTGGATCCAATCTGGAACTGGCATAAACTCTAGTAACCTTGGGATGGGCATCCAGAGATAGAAACAGTAAAGCAAAAGGAGAAAGATTAGTATAGCAGCTTTTATTATTTATTTCAGAGAAAGGTGATTTATTTAAGTCCACTTCCAAAACAAAGATTCACATATGATGTACTCACCCCATTGTCATCCAAGATGTTCATGTCTTTCTTTCTTCAGTCGTAAAGAAATTATTTTTTTGGAGAAAAACATTTCAGCATTTTTCTCCATATAATGGACTGATATGGTGCCCCGAGTTTGAACTTCCAAAATGCAGTTTAAATGCAGCTTTAAACGATCCCTAATGTGGTTGTAAATGATCCCAGTCAAGGAAGAACGGAATTATCTAGTTAAACGGTTATTTAAAAAAAAACAAAAAAACAATTCAAATACTTTTTATTCTCAAACGCTCGTCTTGCCTTTCTTTCATTGAACTCTGTGTATTCTGATTCAAGACAGTTATTTTATGTCGTATTTTCTCCCTTGGCTTCAAAAATAATTTCAAAATCATCCTACATCACTGCAGAAGCACCGACAGAGTCTTTGCAAAGTGAACATGCAAAGAGGATCAACACCCTTAACAAAAAGGTAAAACAGCGATATATGATGATTTCAAAGTTGAGGGAGAACATGAGATGGGAGTTTTTCGACATGAATAAGAAAAAATAAAAACAGTCCAGGCAGAGTAAGACAAGACGGGTGTTTGACATTAAAAAGTAAAGAAATTGTATTATTTTGTACTTTGCAATTTTGTTTTTACTGTAATTTGCTATTGTGCAATAATTGTGTATTGTGTAGTAGGAATAGTACATACAAATAGTTAGTAAAATTGTGATACTACTAAAAATCAAATCAAAAGACAATCCAAACATATTTACAAAAGTATTTTTATTAAAACATTTCAAAACATTTTAGTATTGTGTTTGCTACCCAGAGTACAGTGCATCAACATTTTACAGCCATGAAAGCATTTTAAGTGTGCAAGAATATAAATGAAACAAACAGATGCATCTTGAGAGCTGGATTGGGAATCAATGTCCTAAGAGAGAACTTGATTTATTTTAAAACTATCTAAAAAGTAAACCATCTTAAAATTAGCAAAAACAACAAAAGTGTCTTATAACCCTCACCCCTAAATGCAGGACACATGGGTGGTGACAAACAGGCCACTGACCCTCTCTGTGAAGTCCTCCATTTAAACATCATTTGGGACTGAATGAAGCTGTTGACATGCAGGGCTGATGGCCATCACTCTGCACCACCGTCCTAATCTTCTGCTCACTCCCCGTCTGGCAGTATACTTATTCCCATCAGTGGTGAAACTGAAACAGTCATGGAACACACAAAGACAAAACCTGTTATCCACAGCACCAGGAAAAATGAACAGAGCATGGGAAAAAAAAAATAGTGAATAAAAATTCTGTAGCATAGATGAAAAATAAATGAAAGAATAAATACAGTTGAATTCAAAAGTTTACATACACCTTGCCTTTAATCTGCAAAATTTTAAGAGAGATTATCATACAAAATGCATGTTATTATTTAGTCCAAAAGAGAAAAGAACTTATAAAAGAACTTATAAAAATGACCCGTTTAAAAGTTTACATACACTTGATTCTTAATGCTGTGTTGTTACCTGAATCATCCACAGCTGTTTTTTTGTTTACTGATAGTTGTTCATGTTCCGGAACAGTTAAACCACCTGTTCTTCAGAAAAATTTGAAGATCAGGTAAATTTAACATAAAAAAAGAAAAAAAAAAAAAAAAAAAGAAAGAAAACTGATGTGGATCATGTGGATCAAATCAAGTGTATGAAAACTTTTGAATGTGGTAATTTTTATAAATTCCACTATTATTTTTTCTTGTGGACTATATGTAAACATCTTTTATTTGAAATATCTTATTCAGGCCAGTACTAAATAAAAACAACATGCATTTTTTTTATAAGCCCTCTTATTTTGTTTTTTAAAAAAAGTAATATTTTGCAGATACTGCAAGGTGTATGTAAACTTTTGATGACCTTAAATAAAAATTTAATTAATTTAAATGAAACTTACAAAATACTGCCATGCGACAGCATTGCCCTTCCCAGGGTGCAAAGACTAGTGGACCACATTGACAGACCTGCAAAAAAAAAATCAAATAAATTTGATTCAATAATGTGTTTGACTACTTGTTGACGATGTATAGGCTAAAGTCATGTAGACTGTTGCATATACATGTGTATTTCATACACTCCAACAATACATCAGTTATTTAAAAAAAGAAACATATTATGCTTGACTTTGCTGAAGATTTTGGCATGCATTTTACTTATGTTTGTTGACTAATAGCGACTATGTCCAGTATTAACCGCGACCGTGAACCTGACTTTTTTTTGACGCACCGTAAATGTATGTATTAAAAAGTGCTCATTTTTGTCATTGACAGGCTCGAATCAGAGGTTATTTTACCTTGCATACCATAGTAAAGCAAGCTTTGTTTAAACTCAACAGAATACAAAATAAAACTAACCAAAATGGCCTCGGTTTGTCTTTCCAGAGTTCCAACAAACATTGACTCTAGTTTTGGTGGAAATAAACCATAAGCTAACGTTAATTCACTAGATATGAAAAGTTCGGCGGGTGAATGAGCGCGTAACTCACGGAGTTTCGACCACAACTTTGAGGGAGTTAGATAATAACGTTTGCGGCTAAACTTGCAGTTTCATTCCAAACTAAAAATATAATAAAATATGAACTTACCGAATTTGCAGTAATCAGCCGTTCTGCTTCTCTCTCCGGTCAGCAGCAGTTGTGTTCTGTCTGTGTGATGCGCTATTTACAGCAGTCCTGTATTATTGCCTGGCATATTACAGTCAGGCTACAGCAAGGTTACAGCAACACTAAAATATACTGTAAAATATTCCCGCCAAGTCAAAATTACCCAGAATGCAATATAAATTACAGTATTTTACTGTAATGTATAAATGTGGTATTGTACTGTTTTTACAGTACTATGCTGCTAAATCTACGGTGATCTGGAAGTTCAAAATCGGGCCACCATATCAGTACATTATAAGAAGAAAAATGCTGAAATGTTTTCCTCAGAAAACAATTTCTTTATGACTGAAGAAAGAAAGACATGAACATTTTGGATGACAATGGGGTGAGTACATCATATGTGAATCTTTGTTTTGGAAATGGACTTTTCCTTTAAATCACATATAACTGTAGTGCAGTGCTATGAGATGTGTTATGTTAATACTTGACTAAAAATGTGTATTTCAATCTAATTTAAACTAAAAGATTGTGCCAGAACAATTAATAGGAAGGCTATTCAAAAGTTAAGCAATAAAATACAAAAACACATTTCATATAATTTAAATGGTTAGTTCAGCCAAAAATGAAGATTCTGTCATTAATTACTCACCCTCATCTCATTCCAAAACCATAAGACCTTTGTTCATCTTCAGAACACAAATTAAGATAATTTTGATGAAATCCGAGAGCTTTCTGACCCTGCATAGACAGCAAGGGTCCTACCACAGTCAAGACACAGAAAGGTAGTAAGGACATCTGTAAAATAGTCCATGTGACATTAGCGGTTCAACCATACTTTTATGAACCTATAAGAATAATTTTATGGGCTAAAATAACAACTATATTCAACGATTTCTATTTCTTTTCTTCTGGTCCAGTTTGCCGCCATTATGGAGAGTGTAGTGGACATGAAAAAGTTAACATGTTTTTGTCTCTGTCACATGTTTGTGGTGGAGAGTCACAGGGTTACGTGGGAATGAGAATATTAATCACCTGTTCAATTAGAGAAGGAGGGAGAGGGGGTGAGCAGGGGTGATGTATTCTTTGTTGATCAACATAATACAATAAATCTTTATGCCATAAATCTGTGCAATAAAGAAGAACAAAAAAGATAATTTTTCCTTACCAACACTATTCTTGTTGTGTCGCAAATGCAATGGCTTCCTGTTTTAGCCTCTCAGAGGTGTTTGGTAACTACAGAGTACAGACAGTATAACAACTCACGTGTGTAACTGCTGATGTAGTACATGCATGTGCTGCGCCTTGTTTACAAGCAGAGGAAAGCACAGGCATACATCGTGGTACTCTTGATAATGACAACAGACTGTCCCAGAAGGGAAGAAATCATTTAATAAAGTCATTATTTTTGTTTCCTTGGCAAACAAAAAGCATTCTCATAGCTTCATAAAATTACAGTTGAGCCACTGATGCCACATGGACCATTTTAACAATGTCTTTACTACCTTTCTGTGTCTTGACCGTGGTGGTACCCTTGCTGTCTATGGAGGGTGAGAAAGCTCTCGGATTTCATCAAAAATATCTTCATTTCTGTTCAGAAGATGAACGGAGGTCTTGCGGGTTAGGAACGGCATGAGGGTAAGTAATTAATGACAAAACTTTAATTTTTAGGTGACCTATCCCTTTAAGTGGGAGGAACATTCATTTGGAGGAACTGCACTACCTTTCAAAAGTTTGTAAATTCATAAACTTTTATTTACATCTTTGAAAGAGGTCTCTTCTGCTCACCAAGGCTGCATTTATTTGGTCAACAACAAATGTAAAAACAATAATATTGTGTAATATTGTTATAATTTAACATAAGTTTCTATGCAAATATACTGTGAAATGTAATTTCTGTTATCAAAGCTGTATTTTCAGCTTCATTACTCCAGTCTTCAGTGTCACATGATCTTCAGAAATCATTCTAATATGCTGATTTAATGCTCAAGAAACATTTAATTATTATCAATATCTTATCATTATCAAACGTTACAGCAAACATTTCTGTTTCAAATAAATGCTGTAATTTTTAAACCCTGACAAATGGAGTAATGATGCTGAATATGTAGCTTTGCAACACAGGAATAAATGACTTCTCTAAGAATATAAAAATACAAATTTTAAAAATTATATTAATTTCACAATATTATTGTTTAACTGTATTATTAATCAAATACACAAAGTTGTGGCAGGCAGAAAAGACTTTACCATACCAAAACTTATGAAACAGTAGTGTATGTTTGAGATTTTACTTACTAGTCCAATGGTTTATAGTTCTTTGGAGAAGGAGGTTCACTCTGAGTCTGTTGATGTGCAGCAGGCCATCAGCATGGAAAAATCTAGGAACAAAACAAGCAATTTGTCACAGAGACAACATTATTTAGTATGCAGTTGCTGGTTTATTAGAAGGAAATAAGCTAAACAGGTAAAATGCAGAAAATAGAAAGAATATACAGAATATATAATATACTACAACTAGATAACAGAATCTATGTTTTTAGTTTCTTAAAATTACTGTAATAAATAAGTATATAACTCTGCAGAAAAAAAAGAAAATAATAATGATGCATGGTGATCTAGGTGAAATATATTTTGTGGAAAAAAATGCATATTTGGTTATTTCATGAGCTTCTTCAGTTCTCCTGTATATTTCCTACTGAAATTTTGAAACCTTGCAGCTTCCCATCTGTTGTGGAGGGTTTATTTCTGTCCTTCTGAAACCACAGAACCATTTTTATCAATATTCGTTTAACTTAAAAGATCAAAACGCATTTGAACTTGTTTTCAGCCATTTAGGTTAAATAAATTTGCCTACTTCCAATAACCCATAGTCAAAATGGCAGTAAAACCTTTACACTTCAGTCAAAACCTGCTATATACACACAAGAAGATTTGATTAAAAGCCCAAAGTTTCATAAACAAGAGCTCAATCTCTAACGTTAGCCTACCTCGTCTGTGAGATGATAACGGACTTTGTCGAAGACATTAAACCATTTCTATAAAGTAAATATTCGACAGAAACCTGTCAATTACAAGTAAGACAGGAGTCAGGATTAGTTTTATGTAACATTTGTGTTATTTAAGGCACGTAACTTACCTAAAAGCAGTGACAACATCAGCGAGAGACAGAGTTTTCCTGTCAGGTGTCGTGTTGCCGCCCCGTTTCCATGGCAACTCCTTAAAACGTCAAAGTCACACAGTTTTTACATAAGTAAACGTCTAAAATTAAAACATTACATGAACAATTCACAGTCTCATTCAATCATTATCCAATAATGACTTTAAAACTCATTTATTTCGAAAAGGAACCGCAACAATAGCTCACTGTAGAGACGCCGTTACCGTTAGCTAAGCAGCTAAACAAGTTAACATTAGTTGTAAATGAGTCAAAATCAAACAGGGCTCGCTGCAAAGCCTTTTTCCCTGTACTACAGTGCACCGAGCGCTTACTAGTTACTAAGTAACACGTAATTCACAAAATAAGACTTTTTTTCCCAATTTAACTCAAGCGAAAACTTACCTGAACGCCACAGATGTCCCGGATGAGTCGCCTTCTCTCTGGTGGGTTGCTAAGAGATGAATAACCGTCCACATTCAAACAGAAAAGAGCGGCATCGGCCTTCGGTCGTCAGCAAACTCATGGGCCGACCTTTGATGAGCTGGCGAAATAGAGCACACTCGCCTATACCTGGCCGATCCTTATTAGATCTTATAGTTTATGAGGCCGACGTTCTGCTCACGGGCCGACGTCGGCCAGACGTACGTGTGCTGTCTGGGATATATATATATATATATATATATATATATATATATACATGGGCGACATTTGACTCTTGAGTCAGGGGGGGCAAGAAAGAAAAATCGGATAAGCATCAAAACAATCCCCTACCGTATTGCAACGCGCCAAAGCAGTCAATACAGCGCAGTCAAGAATAACGTGAAGAGGTTTACTAAACTGTGGACGAGCTGTTGACTCTTGAATCTGGCAAAGCTTCCCGTTTTAAATGTCAGTTGACAGCCTTTAATTTTTAACCAAATGTGCACGCTGCTTTTCTGATTTTCCGTGTCTTTTTCCCGTGTCACGTGAAATGTATCCGTTTTGATTCGTTGTTACTAAAGGTGAAACACATTAAGAAAAAATGAAGGATCAGTTGTGGGACTATTTTGTCATTAATCGCATATTATTCATTCCTGAACTTTACCGTCCGTTACTGGCAATGAAATTAGGCTACTGGTTGATATGTTCCGGTAGAGCCCTGCATTGCAGCATGAGGCCGACGGGCCCTGATTTTTTTACGCCCCTAGGGCCGGGCTTCGGGCCAATTTTCACGTCACAGTTCAGACGGGGGACGGGCTTTGGTCGTGTTTTTGGCTTCTTCTTATTTTTATATTTTAGACATCCACCAAATATGGCGATGAAAAAAAAAATATCCGCGCTGGTGGAAACCACACAAGACTTCACTTTTACTTTCACTTTCGAGACCGGCTCGGAAGGCGTTTAGTGTCTCCGTCAGCAGCAGGAGCGAGCGCGCCTTCAGCGCAGCTAAAACAGTTCCGCGTTCAAGCGCATGTAATAGGCTAAAGCTTGCCGCAAAGCACCGGCAAAAATTACCATGAATGTGTCAGGGGGAAATAGTAAGGAGATTTTTGAATTATTCATTAATAAACTAGTGTTTTCTGAGTGAGTGTTGCAAGGATGAAGTTGCCCATCCTGACTCGCCATCTTCTCTTTGGATACGCCTTTAGAGAGAAATGCATCCTTAAATATTACATAATGAAATCGTTTTTCTTTTCGATTTGCTTCATTTGGTTAAGTTATAATTTAAAGCTTTCTATAGATATATGTATAATGTCTGTGAGTTAAGTATTCGACGAGTTTCGGTTCATTTTTGTGAAGCGCTCCTGTTGAGACCACAGACAGCGCATCATGTTTGTTTTCTAGTTAGAAGCACCGTTTGCAACGTTTTGTTGATATTGTGAGTGCACACAAATAAAAGTAGACCCTTTACAGTTTGGAATGATGCATTATTCTTACTTTTATCCGCAAAAATGACGGAATATTTAAAATGGTTACTACTGAAAAAAAACGCAAGTGATCGCGCTGGCGCCTCCATTTCCTGCAAAGCGGCTTTAGCTTCCACACAAATGATTGGATATGCGCCTAATAGCACACATTTGTCTAGGTTAACGTTTAAACTAACATTAATTTATACTTGAACTGTTTTATATCTATAGATATTTTATTTTAGGCAAGTCGTGATGATTTGAGAAGGCAAAATTGATCGAACAGACTATGATCAGTCTTCCGCTGGCCGCTTTGTCGTTACTTTAAAAAACAAAAACTTATATTTAACGAACAAAAATAAAAATGCTTCAAAACGTTTAAATTAACTAGATAAAAAACAAAATATAATCACTCTGCCATTGCATACAAAACTGGACTATTTTAATAGCTGAAACAGTAGTATAAGCTGTTTTGGGAGAAGAGGGCTCGGGTCGGACTCGGGCCCAGAATTCTGATAAGCTGTCGGACAAGGGCGAAGAACGAATCAGGCATAAATATGCAGATGTCATCCCGAAACATTGCACCATATAAAACGAACGTTTCAAATTCTGAACGGATTATAGCCTAGAAAGTCCGCTCACTTTATTATCACGTATAAAAGCGTCACTCATTTCAGTTATTGGCTATTTTGCCAGATCTTCAGTTGCTTTTGCTTTCGTTTGAGGGCATTTAGCACCGTCTAGTACCTCCCTACAACCGGGCCTGGGCATGGCAAACCGCTCCAATTGCAGTGTGGCTGACAAAGGGGACTAACCATCTGGGGGGGCAATTGCCCCCCCTTGCCCCCCCCCCCCAATGTCGCCCATGTGTGTGTGTGTGTGATGTGCGGTGGTGTTCTGAAATGAGGAGGCAAAGTCACATTTTCTTGGTTAAATAAACATTACTGACACTATCAGAAAAAAAGAAAAAGAAGGGGGAAAAATCAATTTCACATTTTTACATTAACGTAATCAGCGTTCTGTTTATTAAAGCTAATTATGAATCTCATCAAGTTAGTGTTTTTAACCATTTTACATTTATTCCAAAATAATAACTCAAGGCAGTAACAATTTAAACAATATATTTTATATACGAATTTAGGTTTAGCTAAGAGTTCAGATGCAAATACCAGCTAAAAGCCATCTCGGTCAAAAATGAGATAATGATACTGAGTGAATGCTCTCGACACATAGAGCACGTCCATCAAATACTTTTACTTCAAACTCGTTAAATTCCAGCCTCAGCCCAATCAGAAGTACCGGTACTTACATAGAAACCTATACAAAGTAGCCAGAAAGAAATGCTCATTTTAAAGAAATACGTCAGATGGATTTAGAGACTTTTGCATCTGAACTCTTCATATAATAATTAAATAAATACACATTCAATAATTCTAGATTAAACAATAATAGTAATAAAATCTAACGTTGTGAACACCTGAATTTGTAGTCAAAATCAGTCAATTACTGTATTAAAACAAATACAACAAACAGTGTCTTTTATTCAAGATTCACGTTTAAGTATTTTGATATATCACAAATGATAACACAAATGATCTGTTTTCTCTGATCTCAGAACAGTATGTCTGCTGTGCATCTGCTATAGTAACAAGGTAACTTTCAAAAACAGTTATAACTGTCAGGGATATGGACTTGTCTTGTTGTGTTTCCAACCCTGTTTCTGTTTGCCCGTAAATGGTCATGTTTCTGTCCTCATTTAGTCTAATTAGTTATCCTGTGCACCCGTATTTCCCTGATTACCCCATGCATTTAAGTTCCTGTCTGTTCATTTGTCGGGTCTACTTGTGGAATACGTGTGTTTGTTCAAGCCTCTGTTGTAGAGTATCCCCTGTGTTTGTTCATTAAAGACTGTGTACGTTTACTCCATGTCTCCTGCGTGTTGCCTAAAACAGCGTAACGTGACAATGACAGTTTCTGCTATCCATTTACCTTCTTGACAAATGATCAACAAATGATCCAAAAATGATCAGAACGCATATAATCAGAATACAAACAAACTGTATTATGTATAGATATCTTTTATCGGTAACACTTTATAATAACGTTCCGTCGTAAGTCATTTATAAGCAATTAGTTAATGATGAAATAATCATTTACAAAACATTTATAAAAGATTACTAAGTGATATGCTAACAATGTGTGTATGTTTTGTTAATTCATTTACAAGTAATTTACAAGTAATTGGTTAATAATTAACTAACCATTTACAAAACATGACTATGTATTCATAAACGATTAATAAGTGATAGTATTTTTATCTATACATTGTAGATTAAGTTATAAATCCTTTACAAGTGATTAGATGATGATGAACTAATAATTTACAAAACATCACTATACGTTCACAAACTATCAAATAATATGCTAACAATTTACATATCTGTCATAAGTTATCTTTAAAAAAATAGCATATCATGAAATAATCAAACAGATCCTTAGTTAATGGTTAAGTTACTAGTTAATATATTATTAATCAGTTATATAATTGAAGTGTCAGTCATTTAAATGTTTACCCTGCATTGAAGATCACATCATGAATAAATCATTTACAAATCTTTCTGCATCCCCTAATCTAAAGTGTAAACAATTCATCAGTTGTAAATGTTTTACTCATCATTCATAGATCTTCCCCACCAGTGTGTATACACACATGACCTGTAACCCGCAGGTTTGTAAAGCATTTACAACTAATGAGTAGTTTACACTTTATATTAGGGATGCAGAAAGATTTGTAGATGATTTATTCATGTGTTTACACAACAGGTTTTGAATGTTTGTTGTGTGTACTGCAATGTAAGGGCTGACCGGTGAGGGTAAAGTTGGTAAACACATGGAGTATTTTAGCACTGTCATCTGATGTGATCTTCAGTGGAGGCTAAAACTGGTTCACATCATCACTAGATCCCACACACTCCACACAGAACACAAGTCTGTGCCAGTGTTTTGCGTTCCCTGAATTGTATGTTCCCTCAAACCTAACTCTGCTAGAAGTGATTTTGTGGTGATCAATCCACAAAAGCAATATATGCTGTATATTTAGTATTTATAGATTATTAGAAAAATTAAACACTGTTTTATATTTAATGTAATTAAAAAGGACTTGTAAAGGACAATGAAATTATCTTCAAATTTCAAATAATGTCCTCATAATTTGGACACAGGAAATATTAACACTAGGATTTAAAATATTCTACAACTATCTGACATTGATGTACTCTGCAGAGGTGGATTGTGGCAAAGTGGTCTGTTACAGTGATAGCTGCCCCTGATATTCCCTGATTTTATTACAATTTAATAAATGTCTGATGGTGTTGACAAAAAGTGGGGACACAACTTACAAGTATTTACAAATCTGAGCAAGATAAAATAACAATGTAAGTCAATAAAATAAAATAATAAACTCCAGGGAAACCAGTATGACTATGAGGACTGCTGGATCCTTGTTTTAGTGACAGGTGGCAGAATCTGCACAGACGACCAGTAGGATGCTCCTCTACCGACTTCCTCTTGCTTGTCTCCTCAGTTACCCTTCTTCTTTCTGCCCCTCTCTACCTAAAGGCCTCCAGTTCCCGCTGAAAAAAAAAAAAAAGAAAAAAAAAAGGAG
The DNA here is from genome assembly GCA_036247105.1 of Cirrhinus mrigala. Lineage (NCBI taxonomy): Eukaryota > Metazoa > Chordata > Actinopteri > Cypriniformes > Cyprinidae > Cirrhinus > Cirrhinus mrigala. The sequence continues at coordinate 640,560 of CM070026.1, forward strand.
TCTCTGCAAACCTTTACGAAAAAGAAGTTTATTCAAGTGTGCTATTAGTATACTTCTTTTAAACTAAAAATCAGAAAGTATACTTTTAGTCTACTTTTTATGTACTTCTCAGAAATATATTTAAAATGACATTTAAGTATAGTTGACTTACACTTAGAAAAAGTCGAAATGTATTTGAGCTATAATTGTGCCCCGAGAATCCATGTTTTCATTGTTATATGGTAGGGGGCGATATTACACATCTTCTGCACAGAATATCCAAAACACAAGCAAAGAAGAAACCAAAACAACAGACGCTTCCACATGTAATCTAACACAATCATCAGACATAAAACAGCATCAAAACTGTGTAACGGTATGGAATAATATGTCGACCCATGAAAAGATAATAGTGACTTTCAAGCCTCAGGGTGTTAACTGACTCCATCTACTTTTGATAATCATTTTGAATCCAATTCATAGTCTTTTTTCAGCTAGTAGTTCAAAATGTTGTTTATTGCTTTATTTCTGAAACTTACCCACATTCAAGTGTTTATAAAAAAGAATGCATGAAGCTAGAATAAAATGTTTTTGTTTACAAGCACATACCCTGTTCTTTATTTTGATGTTTTGTATGTTCAGATATTCGTATGACAAAATATATACAAATTACCCACCCAACACCAGACGTCATTTGGACGTCATTTTTTGGGCTAAATCAAGTCGGCCCGTCATGGACTTCTTTTAGCCCAAAAATCGACGTTGAAAATTGGTCGTTGTTTGGTCCGTTGGATTTAGTAGTAATTCACATCCGGGACATTTCCTTATGTGCGAGCCTTACCCATTTGAAATATTTTTTACAGACGCCATTTTCATTCCTCGCGATGCGAAGCATATGAGGAAGGGAAACAAAGAAATGAAGTGTTTAATGTTACGCACAAAATGTGTTTTGTAATATCATATCGTTGTATAATGATATTAATGTGCTGTATGCCGCTAAACTTTTCTCAAAGACGTTTTTTTTTCCACTCGCCATGCGGAATTGATGAGAGTCCTGTGCAATTAATGTTACCCCTAAACTTTTTCTTTGAGAGATAACGTTATTTCCTTTCACTCGCGATGCGGAGCAGACAGGACAGTTGGTTTTATCAAGGAAAACCCAGAAAGTAAGTGTTTTACCTCATTTACATTATGTATAATAATTATGACCACCGTATTTCTGTGTTGTGCTCTCCTGAACTTTTTCTCAGAGAGATATTTTCTTTCAATCACGATGCGGAGCAGATGGGAAAGTTGGTTTTATCAAGGAAAAGTGTTTTACTTCATTTACATTATGTGTAATATTACTGTATGATATTAATATGCTGTGTGCACCTAAACATTTCTCATAGATCTGAATTGCTGTGCAGTGCTGAGGTGGAGGTCGCTTTTAAAAGGAAAACACTAGAAGTAAGTAATCTCATTTAAAATATGTATTTAAGTAATTGTTTTACTTCATTTACATTATGTGTTTTATAAGATAATATTTCTTTATGATGACATTTATACATTCTGCGTGACATCTGCTTGCTTTAATGGGCACGCACACCGAACACTCAAGTCTGGAGCGGTAGGAGTTACCATAGAAATGGGGCGGAAACTCAACTGTCGAGCAGCAAAACACATTTCCCACTGTTGTTTTCACAAATTTCAGGTAAGTTTAGTCTCTAATATTACACATATAGTACATACATGTGTTCCTGACACTTTCTTTCACGTAAATGACACACTTCTGTTGAATATTTACTTTATAGAAATGGTTTATTGTCTTCAGAAAAAGTCTGTTAGCATCTGAACTGTAATGCTAACTATAAGAGGCAAGTTAGGTTATCTATTGACTTGAGCTCTTGTTTATGAAAGTCTGGGCTTTTAATGTCATCTTAATTAACGTTACTTGCTGTTTTGCTTTCTTTTTTTATAAAGGTTTTGCAGGCAATTTGTCATTGGATGAAAGGAAGTAAGCTAATTTATTTAACCCAGAAGTATGCAATGTACGGTTAATCGGATACAAAATTAACATGGAGCGTGAAAATGAGCTGAAAGTACTTTAAAATGTTTTGACCTTTCATGGTAAACAAATATTGATTCAACTTGTCCTGTGACTTCAGCAGTTTCAGAAAGTAAACCTAAAAATGTAAATTCTGTTATTAAACTGTATTGTTTTGTATATTCTGTATATTATTTATTTTTATTTTCTGCATTTCACCTTTGCTATAGTTTACTCCTAATAAACCTGACATTGTATAATAAATATTGTTAACAGATTGTTTATGTTCCAGATTGTTTGTGTTCCTTCATAGTATCTTCCATGCTAATGGCCGTGCACCAGAGTTGGAGCGTATCTCCTGTCGAAATACATTTCCAGACATTATGACTACCATATGACTAGTAAGTAATAACTTAAACTTACACTACCATTCGAAAGTTTAAGGGTCAGATTTGTCATGTATTTGAAATAAGTATTTTATGGCAACAACTGCTGCATTTATTTGATTAAAATACAGTAAAACTGTAATATTGTGAAATTACCATTTTTAAATAACTATTTTCTATTTCAATATGTTTTAAAAAGTGATCTAACCTGATTTTGCAGCATCATTATGCTTACACTGTGAGTGGCACGACACGACAAAATGCAGTGGAACCCATTATAATCATTGATGCTGTCTATACTGGGTGCGGCGCGGCACGACACAACAAATCCCCTACAGTAAACTGCAACCGCATTCTATTTATGACGAATTACATTTTACGATGTATTCGCATAGAAAACAGTTATTTTAAAATGTAATAATAAACATTACTGTTTTTATTTATGATCAAATAAATGCAGTTTTCTTGGTGAACATGAGACTTATTTCAAAAACATAAACAAAACTGACCTCAAATGTTAATAACACAAGGGATACAAATATCAGTCCATTTACTCTAATAAAGTGCAAGAAGCTCTTAAAAATATTAACGTAAACAGATTTTTTTTTTTTTTTACCTTTGGTGATTTGTATTGTATATGCAATGCACAATGACGTAGATTGTCTGTCTATGCTGGATGCAAACCAGAGCGACCGTTGAAAATCATTTGAACTTTGTGTCAGTACATGATAAATACAATGCGGCATCAGTTTGCTGTCAGGGATTTGTAGTGTTGTGCTGTGCCTCATCCAGTGTAGACAGCATCACTGATTATAATAGGTTCTATTGTATTTTGTCGTATTTTGTATGTATTTTGCTCACTGTGTTAAAACTGGTATGATGCCATTCATAACTAATAGAACTTTTCTAGAGACTGAAAATCATCAATAAAACACAAGGTAATGATAACTTATTTTAAGAATATAGTAAGACTAACAAGAATAAATAAAAATGCATCTGTAACTTCATATTGCTTATATTTCGGTGGATTGATAGCTCCAACACCAATTAAGCAGACCTGAGCAGCTGATCAAGGATCACCAGAAAATCTGCAAAACTTTGGTGCTCAATCCCCAGGACTGGACACCAGAGTTGTAAGTCATCAGTCTAGCAGTCATCCTGCCTCTCTGAATTGTCATGTTTAGAACATATTGCAGGACCTTCTCTCGAGGTCCACTTACATGCATTTTGCTCCAACCTAGTCCAGTCCGCCTGAGCAAACTAATCCAGGTCTTCATTTTAACTATATATTTACCTAAACATTGGGTGTGTATCTCTCAGGTACCTTGATCATTAGTCAGTGGTTAAAGGAGAACTACACTTCCAGAACAACAATTTACAAATAATGTACTCACCCTCTTGTCATCCAAGATTCTTTCTTCAGTCATTATGTTTTTTGAGGAAAACATTTCAGCATTTTTCTTCTATATTATGGACTGATATGGTGCCCTGATTTTGAACTTCCAAAAGGCAGTTTAAATGCGGCTTCAAACGATCCCAAATGCGGTTGTAAATGATCCCAGCCGAGGAAGAAGCATCTTATCTAGCATAGCGATCTGTTTGTTTAATAAAAACAATACAATTTATATACTTTTTAATTTCTAATGCTCGTCTTGTCTTGCTCATCACAACCTCTGTTTTTGTTCCAGTTCATGACAGTTAGTGTATGTGGAAAAACTCCCATTTCACATTCTGCCTCAACTTCAAAATCACCCAATATCGCTGTTTTACCTTTTTTGTTAAGGGTGTTTGATCTTCTTTGCATGTTCACTTTGCAAACACTGGGTCAGTACTTCTGCAGCGATGTAGGGTGATTTCTGAATTATTTTTCAAGTTGAGGGAGAAAATACGATTGTTTTTCGAACTTACCCTGACTGTCTTGAGCCAGAATACACAGAGTTCAGGGAGAGAAAGGCAAGATGAATGTTTGAGATTAAAAAGTATTTTAAATTGTATTCTTTTAATGAAAATAACCGATTGGTTCGCTAGATAAGACCCTGCTTCCTCGGCTGGGATCATTTACAACCGCATTTGGGATCGTTTAAACTGCATTATAGAATTTAACAATAGGGGCACCATATCAGTCCATTATATGAAGAAAAATGCAGAAATGTTTTCCCCAAAAAACATAACAACTGAAGAAAGAAAGACATGAACATCTTGGATGACAAGGGGGTGAGTACATTATCTGTGAATCTCTGTTTTGGAAGTGGACTTCTCCTTTAAGGGATGTCTTAATCACAGTTTTTACTGTGCACTGAAATGTGTGCTCCCTAAATAGCTGTGAAAACCAGGAAGCATCGATGCTCACTACGTTCCCTTATAGGAAGTTTTGAAGCTCAAAACTTAAGAGATAATTCACTACAAAATGACATGTGACCGATTTTAAAACACAAACCAATATCATATTTCAGCATAAACATACATCACTAGACAGGTCTAATCTAGCAGATGTTTACAATTTATTTATGGCTGAAATCTTGCACATTCATGTAACAAAGTATTTATCATAATGTACTGTAAATGGCATTGAAAGAGAGATTTATTTTAATGCTGTGTGTAAATATCAGTAGTGATGCTGTACAGTGAGGATGGAAATAGTCACCAGTGTGTAGTGAGCCACTGACCTTATCTATGTCTGAATTTGTGAACACAATTTATCAATTCACAACCTACCAAACTATGAAGGTGATTGAGACTTGTATGGCAGTGGACTTTGAGGGCCAGAGTTGAGAAGAACCCCTGACACACTAATTAGTTAATAATCAGAATGAGTGCACTTTAATTTGAACAGAAATATGCAATATTTTACTCATATTCAGTGACGTTATTATCTTCTATTCCCTTTTGTTTGTGTGTCAATCACAGCTAAATAAAACCAAAAGCCATTCAGCCGCAGGTCACTGCATCTCTTGCTGCGTAAGTGTTACGAATCTGGTCGGTGTTCTGCGGACCGCTCACCACCAGATGTCGCTCTCACCTTATCCTCACACTCAGACTGTTGCACCACACCCCGGACTACATCTCCCGTCATGCAGCGTGCTGATTGGGTCAGCACCTGGGACCAATCAGGCGTGCTATAAAAGCCCCGGTCTTTCCAATGCAGATCACGGAGTATTGTTGTTGTGTTAGCGTTCCTAGTTTCCAAGTTTCCAGTATTTAGTTCTCTCGCCTGGTCTTCTCGTTTTCATCTGTCTCGCCGCCTGCCTACTGGACTCTAGCTCATTTCAAGGATTATTCTCTCGTCTCGCCTCTGACACACCTGTTTGCTGTTGTTTTGACCCTGCCTGTTTTCGACCATGTATCTGTCTTGTCCCTTTAATAAAAGCTCGCGAATGGATCCGCTCGCCTCTCGTCTCACTCACTCCGTTACAGAATACTCCGTCACAACAGGATCCAGCAGCTTCACTCCCGGACATTCAACAGATATGGACACAGACAGAATACTATGCAGGATTAAACAAGGACCACGCACACTTGAACAACACATCCGTGAGTTTCTGGCCATAGCTAATTATTCCACCCTCCCGGACTGTATAATTATGGAGATTTTTTGCGATGGCGTAAATCAGCCTTTAAGGGCGAGGCTGAGATGCGAGGGTCCGCGTTCATCACTCGCGGAATTTTTGGACTTTGCTCTGTTGTGTGTGGGCTCTCCGTTTACCGTGGGTGTCGCGGATGAGGAGGGTGCACAAAATGGCAGCCGCGCCGGAGCGCGTTCACACCACGGCGGCGACGGAGGAGCCCGTGCACAAAATGGCGGTGACGGAGGAGCCTGTTCACAAAATGGCGGCGACAGAGGAGCCCGTTCACAAAATGACGGCGAAAATGGAGCTCCGTCACGTCACAGCTGCCATTCCCGAGCCATGTGGAGTCGTAGCTGCGTTTCCTGAGTCAAGTCAAGATTCCAAGTCAAGTCAAATTGCAGCTGTGTTTCCTGAGTTAAGTCAAGTTTCCGAGTCCAGTCAAGTTGCAGGTGTGTTCCCTGAGTCAAGTCAAATTACCGAGTCAAGTCAAGCTGCAGCTGCGTTTCCTGAGTCAAATCAAGCTCCCAAGTCAAGTCAAGTTGCAGCTGTGTTTCCTGAGCCAAGCACTGTCAAGATGGCTGCCACGCCAGAGCCACTGCACAAGATGGCTGCCACGCCAGAGCCACTGCACAAGATGGCCGCCACGTCAGCCAAACCACAGCCTGCTAAAGCCCCGTCAGCCAAGCCAGTGCCAGCTAACGCCACGTCAGCCAAGCCACAGCCTGCTCAGGCCATCTCAGTCAAGCCACAGCCTGTTCACATCATGTTTTCTGCTCCTGAGTCTGCACCCATCATGGCCGCCCTTCCTGAAGCGGTTTCTGAGTCAAGCAAAGTCACGGCCATGGTTCCTGAGTCGAGCAAAGTCACAGCCGTGGTTCCTGAGTCGAGCAAAGTCACAGCTGTGGTTCCTGAGTCGAGCAAAGTCACAGCCGTGGTTCCTGAGTCAAGCAAAGTCACAGCCAATCTCCTCGAGCCAAGTCAAGTCACTGCTGGTCTTCATGAGTCAAGTCAAGTCACTGCCTATCTCCATGAATCAGGTCAAGTCACCGCTGATCTTCATAGGCCAAGTCAAATCACCGCTGGACTTCACGCGTCAGGTCAAGTCACAGCAGCACTTACTGAGCCAAGTCAAGTTATTGCTGTTGTTTCTGAGTCAAGTCATGTCCCGGCTGGTCGCCCAGAGTCGAGTCACGTCCCGCCTGACGGCCCAGAGCCTCGTCATGTCTCGTCAGACCACCCAGTGCCTCGTCACGTCTCGTCTGTCTGTCCTGAGCCTCGCCATGTCTCGTCTGACATCCCAGGGGCAAGGCCTGTCATGATGGCCAGCGTACTGGACCCACCACTGGTGTCAGTACGGGCAGCCAGCCTCCCAGTGGCATCGACACTTTCTAAACCCTCCAGTAAAGAGACCCTGTCACCCGCTGCTGCTCTTCCCTTGATGGCGGTTGCCATTTGGTGTGTGTGGGCTGCACACTGTGCTCCTGAGGTCACGTCTGCTCACAAGTCAGCTCCTGAGGTCACGTCTGCTCACAAGTCAGCTCCTGAGGTCACGTCTGATCACAAGCCTGCTCCAGAGCTGCCGTCTGGTCTCCAGTCTGCTCCAGAGGTCCCGCCTGGTCTCCAGTCTGCTCCAGAGGTCCCGCCTGGTCTCCAGTCTGCTCCAGAGGTCCCGTCCGATCTCAAGTCTGCTCCAGAAGTCCCGTCTGGTCTCAAGTCTGCTCTAGAGGTCCCGTCTGGTCCCAAGTCTGCTCCAGAGTTCCCGTCTGACCACGAGTCAGCTCCAGAGGCCTTCCCCGTCAGAGAAGCTGCGCCAGTGCCTCCAGAGGTGTCAGCATCTGCTGTAGAACCACTTATGGAGGAGGCGTTATCCTTTGGTCTCTCTGCTTCTCTTCTTATTCTGTCTGCCTCCTCTGTCCCTGTTCTCCCCAGGTCCCAGTCCATGATGCGGGCTCCTGCTCCGCCCTGGAGAGCCCCTGCACCTCCTGCTCCGCTGTGGAGGGCCTCGGCGCCTCCTGCTCTGCCCTGGAGGGCCCCGGCGCCTCCTGCTCTGCCTCCTGTTCTGCCCTGGAGGGCTCCTGCACCTCCTGCTCCACCTCCAGCCCCGCCCTGGAAGGCTTCTGCCTTGCCGGTTCTGCCTCAGTCTCCTGGCCCTCCCACTGCTCCCCAGGACTGTTTTTCTGTTGGAGCGCCTGGAAGCCGCTCCTTGGGGGGGGGCTATGTTACAAATCTGGTCAGTGTTCTGCGGACCGCTCACCACCAGATGTCGCTCTCACCTTATCCTCACACTCAGACTGTTGCACCACACCCCGGACTACATCTCCCGTCATGCAGCGCGCTGATTGGGTCAGCACCTGGGACCAATCAGGCGTGCTATAAAAGCCCCGGTCTTTCCAATGCAGATCACGGAGTATTGTTGTTGTGCTAGCATTCCTAGTTTCCAAGTTTCCAGTGTTTAGTTCTCTCGCCTGGTCTTCTCGTTTTCGTCTGTCTCGCCGCCTGCCTACTGGACTCCAGCTCGTTTCAAGGATTATTCTCTCGTCTGGCCTCTGACATACCTGTTTGCTGTTGTTTTGACCCTGCCTGTTTTCGACCATGTATCTGTCTCGTCCCTTTAATAAAAGCTCGCGAATGGATCCGCTCGCTTCTCGTCTCACTCACTCCGTTACAGTAAGTCTTTTTTTTTTTTTTTTTTTAAGTCAGACATGTTCTCAGTATTTATATATGTTTCGGCTTTTATAACCATTTTAGGGACCACTGTTTCAGTACAGTTCTTATGTACTGTCCATTAAACATTTCAGCAGCTGAATTTTTTTTAGTACTTGCATAGTAATTTTAATTGTACCACATTTGCGATGCATATAGAGGAAGTGACATAAAACTGTGTTGAGAATTCTAGAAAATTGTTCTCATACTGTAAGTCAGTTTCCACTCTTTTGTTTATTTGTTTGTTTGTTTTTAACATTTACATTTTGGTGCTTGTTCTCTTTCTCATTTTAGATGCTGGAGAAAAAGCAGCCAGGCTAAAGCATTTAAAGTGGAAACTTTTGTCGTGGTTCAGAAATCCAGGATTGGGATGGTGGAAGGAGCAGAAGAACCAGAAGATCAGAGATCAGGCAGAGATCTACTGATGCCCCTGAGGGAACCACTGAACTAATGTGTTAGGTTAAACCAAAAATTTTCAGCACTCACCTTCATGTCTTTCCAAACCTGTAAAACTTTTGGTCATCTTTGAAACATAAATGTAGATCTTTTTAATGAAATCTGAGAAATTTCTGTCCCTCTATTTCACAGTTTATGCAACTACCACTTTCGAGCCTCAGAAAGGTAGTGAAGACAGCATTAAAGTAAGCCATGTGACTCCAGTTGTTTAACCTTAATTTTATGAATTGATGTGAATAGTTTATATGCACAAAAAACATTGTATTTTTATTCACACACAAACAAAAATCTCATGGTGCTTTTGTGAAAATGTGCTGGAGATACCTAATGTATGAATAAAGACATAATTTTGTTGTTGTTGCTGTTTTTTGCATACACAAGGCATCTGTTAAAAATATCTTTATTTGCATTCTGCACAAAAGTTTTTTGTGGGTTTGGAGTGACATGAGAGTAAGTAATTAATGGCAAAATTGGCATTTTTTGGTATGTTTTCAAAATGTAGTTTACATGAATAAATTACCTTTCACAATGTATTCATATAGAAAACATTTTGTTATATTTTATAATTTTACTGTTTTTACGGTATGTTTAATCAAATGCAGGCTTAATTTGTGAGCAGGAAAGTGTTTTTTACTTGAAAGATGTATTTAATGTGTCAATAAATGTTTTAGTACTCTTTTGTGAATTGTCTTATTTTGAATATGAGATAAATATAATCATGAATTTACGGTTGAAATTCGGCCTGAAAAAGACGTCTTTTTAACTTTCACTTTACAACCATATCTTGACGTAATTTGGACGCCTTTTTATAGACGTCTTTTCGTCTTTCACTTTTCGACCAAATTTTCATGTTGTTTAGACGTCTGCCATTGTCGTCCTTTCGACGTCTTTTCGACGAGTTTTTGCTGGGTGGGTAATACCTAGATAGGGACATAGTAGTATACTTGAAGTATGATACTTAAAAGTATACTTCCATATACTAGAAAGTATTCTTAAAAAATATACTTGAACTTTACTGAAGTATACTTAAAAAAATTTCCTTGAAGTATACTTCTTTTTGGTAAGGAAAGTCTTCAAAAGGCATTCTGGGGTTGGTTAGGCCCTCTGCTAAATATGTGTCAAATAGTTTCTTGGACCAGTAGAAGTATTTAACATCATATAAAAGCCATCACCCAGGTATCGAGACTTAGACTGGCCACAGGCTAAACAGAGTCTAGGTTGCTTTTTTGGCGTCGTCCGCTGTTGTTGTTGTTGTTGCTGAACTGCCTGCCGCTTCTCTGCTATGTATCTTCTTGAGTGCTGCCTGGTCCAGAGGGACAGCCTCAGGAACACTCTTTGTGGGTGGATTGACTGGGGCAGGTGGCAGTACTGTCACTGGCACTCCGACGATTTCACTTTCTGAGTGAAGACACTGCCATAACTGCTGTGTCTCCAGGAGCTTTTCTGGGATGTTGTTGAAAGAAGCATTAGTGTTCTTTTTTTAGCAAGGTGTTTTATGTACCTGCTTATGTGCTGCTTCATGATTAAGTGCAGAAGACTGCTGTGGTCAGTGCAGGCACTCTGTACCATAGCAGCATATTTAGCATCCACCTTCGTAAGGAAGTCTTTGCTCCCAAGGTGCTTGGCCAGCAAACCATCAATGGCATTTCTCATTGGATCCGTCTATCTGTTATGGTCCAACACAAAGACTCAGCCACCTGTCTTAACAGGTCCAGTGTGAGCAGCACAGGGAGAAGCAGCTATAGGCAGTGGTGATGTGCTTGGGAGTTCTGAAAGAGATTCACAAAATGACTAAATTAAGTATTTGTGTTTTGCGTACATAGATGAGGCAGACGATTACACACGATGACGCCTGTACGAATAATATAATTACCTGCATTTAGAAGAAACTCCTCAAATGTTTGTTTCTTCACTGTCACAGCACTTGGAGTGGAAAACTGATGAAAAATGACAGTATGTGGGATGGCATCTCAGCAGAAGAGATATCCTCTAAGCATTCCTGAAACTTTGTGTAATATACAAGTGAAAAGTTTTTATCCAAAAATTTTAAAGGCTTCAAAAAGGCTTACCTGAGATGGAAATTAGAACTCAAAGCCAGTTGAAGACTCTTCTGGCATCTCCACATCTCCTAGGTCTGTCTTCCTGATTTTGTGTTTGTCAAGAGGTCAAGAGGCACAGGTCAACAGCCTGGCTCCACATACTGTAGGCCAAACCTCTCTCTTGTGTCCCTGCTGGAGATGTGCAAGGCTGGATATTTAGGTTGCTCTGTCACTCTTATCGATGCCCTGTTTAGCTCCTTCATCAAAACAGGGTCAAACACTCCAGGTAAGACAACCCCAGGCTGCTTCAGGTCCACCAGCCACTGATAATTCCAGCGTGCCACATGTCACCCCCTGCGCCTGGAACAGCTCAGGGGACACGCGACTGCCCGTTACCCACTGAGCCTGGCGGAAATGAAAACCCTCCTGCTGTGAAGTGCCTCTTACAGGGATTCAATGCCTTCTTCAGTTTCTCCAGGTCACTCTGATCAACTACAGAGAAGGCAAAGGAAAGGAACTGGCAGAAGGAGCTATACAGAGGATGGTGCTCCTAAATACACTCCCTGATGAACTGCTGCATACAGTGAAACAAGTCCAATTTAACAACATGTCCTCATTGTACTTCCGGCAAGTGGCATGTAAATTCTTGAGGTTTCTTGATATAACCTCTGCTACAATAGCTTCAGTTGTCCTCCAGGGATCCCACTGCTGGTGTTCAAAAGGTCCTAGGTCCATCCCTCTGAAAGCGGCACAGCAGTGCCGGGGGGGGGGGGGGGGGGGGGCATTTTAATGTATTTGTTACCTTTGCTTACATTACTTGATGTGATGTGTGATGAGATGTGATGTTTCATACCTGTCCACCCACTGGTACAGTGCACAGCGTAAATGAATACACACCCTCTGATTAAATATAAAAGATGTATTTTCTTAATGATCACTAATATAATTCATAGACAGATGGGAAAATTGAAACATATTAAACATATTCTTAACAAAAACAGAGTAATAGCGATCCCTGAGGTTTCCCGCAGAGCAATGGAAAAGAAAACCGCTCGGTTTGCTCATTTTTTCCTTGGTTCGCTTTTCAGCAAGTCTGCACCAGGAGAGTTCGGGCTGGGGTGTCTGCACAGGTTTGCTTAGCATAATGGTTTTCATGTTCACCTCACACCTAGTGTAGTGGTTATCACGTTCGCCTCACATGCTGACTTTTTTCCAGTCTATCTGTGCTGAAATGACTGTCTGGTAAGCTGGTGGTCCATGCTGCAAAGGCCTCACTTTCGAGGTAGGTGAAAGTAGATTTCGGTCAACTTTTGGAATTCAGGTTTCCGTAGCATGGTGATTGTCACATTCGCCTCACATGCAAAAGGTCCCCATTTCGAAACTGGGTGGAAACAACTAGTTGCTTCTTCCAAAATTTCTTAAGTCGAGGTCTGTTGCCTTGTTACTCATCACAACAAAGGCCTCGCCGA
>CM070026.1:653280-693280 GCA_036247105.1 Cirrhinus mrigala
GAGGTCTGTTGCCTTCTACAGCCAGTGTCTTTTCCACAATTGTTTAACGAGGTTTCTGTTGGGGAGAAACTCAACACCACACATTCCTTGCTGCCAAGAAGCGTGAAGACAATCACTAAAGGTGTAGTTGATGCAAAAGTCAAAGTGCGGTCCTCGTTTGCTCACGCTCGTGCCGTTCCAAACCTGCGCGGCATTCTTCTGTGGAACCCAAGAGAAGATATTTGTTTGAGTGGCCCTCTGTTGAGCAGCAGCTCTACGCTACGAAGGCCTTTCTTTCCACAGGTGTGAAGACAAGTATTAAGATACGCTAGCCAGCGGTAACTGCCACGCCGACAGACTCGATTCTATTACCCAGGTAATTTGGATGAACATTGCGCTTGCAGGACCTCTCCGTGGTATAAAATCTTCAAAAAATAAATGAAAAGAACTGAACAAAAGAAGCGACCATTGAGGTTTCCCGCAGAGCAATGGAAAAGAAAACCGCTCGGTTCGAGGAGCACAACGCAGTCTGTAGTCCTTTTCGCTTTCCAAAATGCGCGTGCTGGAAAGGTAAGACTCGACCCTGGCTCCAGGTTTCCATAGTGTAGCAGTCGTCATGTCTTCCTTAGACCCGAAAGGTCCCCAGTTCGAAAATGGGCGGAAACAAATGCTGACTTTTTTCCAGTCTATCTGTGCTGGATGGCTGTCTGGTAAGCCGGTGGTCCACGCTGCAAAGGCCTCACTTTCGAGGTAGGTGAAGGCACGTGCGTTAAGGAACTCTGCACAGACTGCCGCGGCGAATGAGCTCTGTCCTGTTGTCGGTGGGATTCGCGCAGAGTGTCACTGTGCTTCCATGGCAGATTAGGGTATCAACTTTTTTCGAAAGACCACGCGCAGGACCTCATGGGTTTCTGTAGTGTAGCGGTCATCACGTTCGCCTAACACGCGAAAGGTCCTCGGTTCGAAACCGAGCAGAAACAGCGCTGTGCTTTTGAGGGAAAACATTAACAGTTTGAGACGCCGGAGGGGATTTGCTCATCTTTTCCTTTTCAGCAAGCGTGCACCAGGAGAATTCGGGCTGGGTCGTCTGCACAGGTTTCCTTAGTGTAGTGGTTATCACGTTCGCTTCGCACGCCTCACAAAAGACGCGACCACTGAGGTTTCCCGCAGAGAGATGTTAAAGAAAACCGCTCGGTTTGAGGAGCACAACGCAAGCTGTCGTCCTTTTTCGCTTTCCAAAAAGCGTGTGCTGGAAAGGTAAGCCTCGCCCGGCGCCAGGTTTCCGTAGTGTAGCGGTTATCGTGTTTTCCTTACACGTGAAAGGCCCCCAGTTCGAAACAAATGGTGACTGTTTTCCAGTCTATCTGTGCTGGAATGGCTGTCTGGTAAGCCGGTGGTCCACGCTGCGAAGGCCTCACTTTCGAGGTAGGTGAAGGCAAGTGTATTAAGGAACTCTGCACAGACTGCCACGGCGAATGAGCTCTGTCCTGTTGTCGGTGGGATTCGCGCAGATTTGTAATATGCTTCCATGGCAGATTAGCTCATCAACTTTTTTCGAAAGACCACAGTCGGCACCTGCAGGGTTTCTGTAGTGTAGTGGTCATCACGTTCGCCTAACACGCGAAAGGTCCTCGGTTCGAAACCGAGCAGAAACAGAGCTTTGCCTTTCAGGGAAAACATAAACTGTTTGCGACACCGGAGGGGATTTGCTCCTCTTTTCCTTGGTTCGCTTTTCAACAAGCCTGCACCAGGAGAGTTCGGGCTGGGGCGCCTGCACAGGTATCCTTAGCGTAATGGTTTTCACGTTCGCCTCACACTGAGCGTAGTGGTTATCACGTTCGCCTCGCACGCCTCACAAAAGAAGCGACCACTGAGGTTTCCCGCAGAGCAATGGGAAAGAAAACCGCTCGGCTTGAGGAGCACAACGCAGTCTGTAGTCCTTTTCCCTTTCCAAAAAGCGTGTGCTGGAAAGGTAAGACTCGGCCCAGGCTGCAGGTTTCCGTAGTGTAGCGGTTATCACGTTCGCCTTACACGCGAAAGGTCCCCAGTTCGAAACTGGGCGGGAACAAACGGTGGCTTTTTTTCCGCTCTATCTGTGCTGGTATGGCTGTCTGGTAAGCCGGTGTTCCACTCTGCGTAGGCCTCACTTTCGAGGTAGGTGAAAGTAGGTTTCGGTCTGCGTTTGGCCGTCAGGTTTCCGTAGTGTAGTGGTTATCACGTTCGCCTCACACGCGAAAGGTCCCCAGTTCGAAACTGGGCGGAAACAGCTAGCTGTTCTATTTTCCAAAATTGCTTAAGTCGAGGTCTGTTGCCTTCTACAGCCAGTGTCTTTTCCACAATTGTTTAACGAGGTTTCTGTTGGGGAGAAACTCAACACCACACATTCCTTGCTGCCAAGAAGCGTGAAGACAATCACTAAAGGTGTAGTTGATGCAAAAGTCAAAGTGCGGTCCTCGTTTGCTCACGCTCGTGCCGTTCCAAACCTGCGCGGCATTCTTCTGTGGAACCCAAGAGAAGATATTTGTTTGAGTGGCCCTCTGTTGAGCAGCAGCTCTACGCTACGAAGGCCTTTCTTTCCACAGGTGTGAAGACAAGTATTAAGATACGCTAGCCAGCGGTAACTGCCACGCCGACAGACTCGATTCTATTACCCAGGTAATTTGGATGAACATTGCGCTTGCAGGACCTCTCCGTGGTATAAAATCTTCAAAAAATAAATGAAAAGAACTGAACAAAAGAAGCGACCATTGAGGTTTCCCGCAGAGCAATGGAAAAGAAAACCGCTCGGTTCGAGGAGCACAACGCAGTCTGTAGTCCTTTTCGCTTTCCAAAATGCGCGTGCTGGAAAGGTAAGACTCGACCCTGGCTCCAGGTTTCCATAGTGTAGCAGTCGTCATGTCTTCCTTAGACCCGAAAGGTCCCCAGTTCGAAAATGGGCGGAAACAAATGCTGACTTTTTTCCAGTCTATCTGTGCTGGATGGCTGTCTGGTAAGCCGGTGGTCCACGCTGCAAAGGCCTCACTTTCGAGGTAGGTGAAGGCACGTGCGTTAAGGAACTCTGCACAGACTGCCGCGGCGAATGAGCTCTGTCCTGTTGTCGGTGGGATTCGCGCAGAGTGTCACTGTGCTTCCATGGCAGATTAGGGTATCAACTTTTTTCGAAAGACCACGCGCAGGACCTCATGGGTTTCTGTAGTGTAGCGGTCATCACGTTCGCCTAACACGCGAAAGGTCCTCGGTTCGAAACCGAGCAGAAACAGCGCTGTGCTTTTGAGGGAAAACATTAACAGTTTGAGACGCCGGAGGGGATTTGCTCATCTTTTCCTTTTCAGCAAGCGTGCACCAGGAGAATTCGGGCTGGGTCGTCTGCACAGGTTTCCTTAGTGTAGTGGTTATCACGTTCGCTTCGCACGCCTCACAAAAGACGCGACCACTGAGGTTTCCCGCAGAGAGATGTTAAAGAAAACCGCTCGGTTTGAGGAGCACAACGCAAGCTGTCGTCCTTTTTCGCTTTCCAAAAAGCGTGTGCTGGAAAGGTAAGCCTCGCCCGGCGCCAGGTTTCCGTAGTGTAGCGGTTATCGTGTTTTCCTTACACGTGAAAGGCCCCCAGTTCGAAACAAATGGTGACTGTTTTCCAGTCTATCTGTGCTGGAATGGCTGTCTGGTAAGCCGGTGGTCCACGCTGCGAAGGCCTCACTTTCGAGGTAGGTGAAGGCAAGTGTATTAAGGAACTCTGCACAGACTGCCACGGCGAATGAGCTCTGTCCTGTTGTCGGTGGGATTCGCGCAGATTTGTAATATGCTTCCATGGCAGATTAGCTCATCAACTTTTTTCGAAAGACCACAGTCGGCACCTGCAGGGTTTCTGTAGTGTAGTGGTCATCACGTTCGCCTAACACGCGAAAGGTCCTCGGTTCGAAACCGAGCAGAAACAGAGCTTTGCCTTTCAGGGAAAACATAAACTGTTTGCGACACCGGAGGGGATTTGCTCCTCTTTTCCTTGGTTCGCTTTTCAACAAGCCTGCACCAGGAGAGTTCGGGCTGGGGCGCCTGCACAGGTATCCTTAGCGTAATGGTTTTCACGTTCGCCTCACACTGAGCGTAGTGGTTATCACGTTCGCCTCGCACGCCTCACAAAAGAAGCGACCACTGAGGTTTCCCGCAGAGCAATGGGAAAGAAAACCGCTCGGCTTGAGGAGCACAACGCAGTCTGTAGTCCTTTTCCCTTTCCAAAAAGCGTGTGCTGGAAAGGTAAGACTCGGCCCAGGCTGCAGGTTTCCGTAGTGTAGCGGTTATCACGTTCGCCTTACACGCGAAAGGTCCCCAGTCGAACTGGGCGGGAACAAACGGTGGCTTTTTTTCCGCTCTATCTGTGCTGGTATGGCTGTCTGGTAAGCCGGTGTTCCACTCTGCGTAGGCCTCACTTTCGAGGTAGGTGAAAGTAGGTTTCGGTCTGCGTTTGGCCGTCAGGTTTCCGTAGTGTAGTGGTTATCACGTTCGCCTCACACGCGAAAGGTCCCCAGTTCGAAACTGGGCGGGAACAAATGGTCACTTTTTTTCCGCTCTATCTGTGCTGGTATGGCTGTCTGGTAAGCCGGGGGTCCACTCTGCGTAGGCCTCACTTTCGAGGTAGGTGAAAGTAGGTTTCGGTCTGCGTTTGGCCGTCAGGTTTCCGTAGTGTAGTGGTTATCAAGTTCGCCTCACACGCGAAAGGTCCCCAGTTCGAAACTGGGCGGGAACAAACGGTGGCTTTTTTTCCGCTCTATCTGTGCTGGTATGGCTGTCTGGTAAGCCGGTGTTCCACTCTGCGTAGGCCTCACTTTCGAGGTAGGTGAAAGTAGGTTTCGGTCTGCGTTTGGCCGTCAGGTTTCCGTAGTGTAGTGGTTATCACGTTCGCCTCACACGCGAAAGGTCCCCAGTTCGAAACTGGGCGGGAACAAATGGTCACTTTTTTTCCGCTCTATCTGTGCTGGTATGGCTGTCTGGTAAGCCGGGGGTCCACTCTGCGTAGGCCTCACTTTCGAGGTAGGTGAAAGTAGGTTTCGGTCTGCGTTTGGCCGTCAGGTTTCCGTAGTGTAGTGGTTATCAAGTTCGCCTCACACGCGAAAGGTCCCCAGTTCGAAACTGGGCGGAAACAGCTAGCTGTTCTATTTTCCAAAATTGCTTAAGTCGAGGTCTGTTGCCTTCTACAGCCAGTGTCTTTTCCACAATTGTTTAACGAGGTTTCTGTTGGGGAGAAACTCAACACCACACATTCCTTGCTGCCAAGAAGCGTGAAGACAATCACTAAAGGTGTAGTTGATGCAAAAGTCAAAGTGCGGTCCTCGTTTGCTCACGCTCGTGCCGTTCCAAACCTGCGCGGCATTCTTCTGTGGAACCCAAGAGAAGATATTTGTTTGAGTGGCCCTCTGTTGAGCAGCAGCTCTACGCTACGAAGGCCTTTCTTTCCACAGGTGTGAAGACAAGTATTAAGATACGCTAGCCAGCGGTAACTGCCACGCCGACAGACTCGATTCTATTACCCAGGTAATTTGGATGAACATTGCGCTTGCAGGACCTCTCCGTGGTATAAAATCTTCAAAAAATAAATGAAAAGAACTGAACAAAAGAAGCGACCATTGAGGTTTCCCGCAGAGCAATGGAAAAGAAAACCGCTCGGTTCGAGGAGCACAACGCAGTCTGTAGTCCTTTTCGCTTTCCAAAATGCGCGTGCTGGAAAGGTAAGACTCGACCCTGGCTCCAGGTTTCCATAGTGTAGCAGTCGTCATGTCTTCCTTAGACCCGAAAGGTCCCCAGTTCGAAAATGGGCGGAAACAAATGCTGACTTTTTTCCAGTCTATCTGTGCTGGATGGCTGTCTGGTAAGCCGGTGGTCCACGCTGCAAAGGCCTCACTTTCGAGGTAGGTGAAGGCACGTGCGTTAAGGAACTCTGCACAGACTGCCGCGGCGAATGAGCTCTGTCCTGTTGTCGGTGGGATTCGCGCAGAGTGTCACTGTGCTTCCATGGCAGATTAGGGTATCAACTTTTTTCGAAAGACCACGCGCAGGACCTCATGGGTTTCTGTAGTGTAGCGGTCATCACGTTCGCCTAACACGCGAAAGGTCCTCGGTTCGAAACCGAGCAGAAACAGCGCTGTGCTTTTGAGGGAAAACATTAACAGTTTGAGACGCCGGAGGGGATTTGCTCATCTTTTCCTTTTCAGCAAGCGTGCACCAGGAGAATTCGGGCTGGGTCGTCTGCACAGGTTTCCTTAGTGTAGTGGTTATCACGTTCGCTTCGCACGCCTCACAAAAGACGCGACCACTGAGGTTTCCCGCAGAGAGATGTTAAAGAAAACCGCTCGGTTTGAGGAGCACAACGCAAGCTGTCGTCCTTTTTCGCTTTCCAAAAAGCGTGTGCTGGAAAGGTAAGCCTCGCCCGGCGCCAGGTTTCCGTAGTGTAGCGGTTATCGTGTTTTCCTTACACGTGAAAGGCCCCCAGTTCGAAACAAATGGTGACTGTTTTCCAGTCTATCTGTGCTGGAATGGCTGTCTGGTAAGCCGGTGGTCCACGCTGCGAAGGCCTCACTTTCGAGGTAGGTGAAGGCAAGTGTATTAAGGAACTCTGCACAGACTGCCACGGCGAGTGAGCTCTGTCCTGTTGTCGGTGGGATTCGCGCAGATTTGTAATATGCTTCCATGGCAGATTAGCTCATCAACTTTTTTCGAAAGACCACAGTCGGCACCTGCAGGGTTTCTGTAGTGTAGTGGTCATCACGTTCGCCTAACACGCGAAAGGTCCTCGGTTCGAAACCGAGCAGAAACAGAGCTTTGCCTTTCAGGGAAAACATAAACTGTTTGCGACACCGGAGGGGATTTGCTCCTCTTTTCCTTGGTTCGCTTTTCAACAAGCCTGCACCAGGAGAGTTCGGGCTGGGGCGCCTGCACAGGTATCCTTAGCGTAATGGTTTTCACGTTCGCCTCACACTGAGCGTAGTGGTTATCACGTTCGCCTCGCACGCCTCACAAAAGAAGCGACCACTGAGGTTTCCCGCAGAGCAATGGGAAAGAAAACCGCTCGGCTTGAGGAGCACAACGCAGTCTGTAGTCCTTTTCCCTTTCCAAAAAGCGTGTGCTGGAAAGGTAAGACTCGGCCCAGGTTGCAGGTTTCCGTAGTGTAGCAGTTATCACGTTCGCCTTACACGCGAAAGGTCCCCACTTCGAAACTGGGCGGGAACAAACGGTGACTTTTTTTCCGCTCTATCTGTGCTGGTATGGCTGTCTGGTAAGCCGGTGTTCCACTCTGCGTAGGCCTCACTTTCGAGGTAGGTGAAAGTAGGTTTCGGTCTGCGTTTGGCCGTCAGGTTTCCGTAGTGTAGTGGTTATCACGTTCGCCTCACACGCGAAAGGTCCCCAGTTCGAAACTGGGCGGGAACTAATGGTGACTTTTTTTCCGCTCTATCTGTGCTGGTATGGCTGTCTGGTAAGCCGGGGGTCCACTCTGCGTAGGCCTCACTTTCGAGGTAGGTGAAAGTAGGTTTCGGTCTGCATTTGGCCGTCAGGTTTCCGTAGTGTAGTGGTTATCACTTTCGCCTCACACGCGAAAGGTCCCCAGTTCGAAACTGGGCGGAAACAGCGAGCTGTTCTATTTTCCAAAATTGCTTAAGTCGAGGTCTGTTGCCTTCTACAGCCAGTGTCTTTTCCACAATTGTTTAACGAGGTTTCTGTTGGGGAGAAACTCAACACCACACATTCCTTGCTGCCAAGAAGCGTGAAGACAATCACTAAAGGTGTAGTTGATGCAAAAGTCAAAGTGCGGTCCTCGTTTGCTCACGCTCGTGCCGTTCCAAACCTGCGCGGCATTCTTCTGTGGAACCCAAGAGAAGATATTTGTTTGAGTGGCCCTCTGTTGAGCAGCAGCTCTACGCTACGAAGGCCTTTCTTTCCACAGGTGTGAAGACAAGTATTAAGATACGCTAGCCAGCGGTAACTGCCACGCCGACAGACTCGATTCTATTACCCAGGTAATTTGGATGAACATTGCGCTTGCAGGACCTCTCCGTGGTATAAAATCTTCAAAAAATAAATGAAAAGAACTGAACAAAAGAAGCGACCATTGAGGTTTCCCGCAGAGCAATGGAAAAGAAAACCGCTCGGTTCGAGGAGCACAACGCAGTCTGTAGTCCTTTTCGCTTTCCAAAATGCGCGTGCTGGAAAGGTAAGACTCGACCCTGGCTCCAGGTTTCCATAGTGTAGCAGTCGTCATGTCTTCCTTAGACCCGAAAGGTCCCCAGTTCGAAAATGGGCGGAAACAAATGCTGACTTTTTTCCAGTCTATCTGTGCTGGATGGCTGTCTGGTAAGCCGGTGGTCCACGCTGCGAAGGCCTCACTTTCGAGGTAGGTGAAGGCAAGTGTATTAAGGAACTCTGCACAGACTGCCACGGCGAATGAGCTCTGTCCTGTTGTCGGTGGGATTTGCGCAGATTTGTAATATGCTTCCATGGCAGATTAGCTCATCAACTTTTTTCGAAAGACCACAGTCGGCACCTGCAGGGTTTCTGTAGTGTAGTGGTCATCACGTTCGCCTAACACGCGAAAGGTCCTCGGTTCGAAACAGAGCTTTGCCTTTCAGGGAAAACATAAACTGTTTGCGACACCGGAGGGGTTTTGCTCCTCTTTTCCTTGGTTCGCTTTTCAACAAGCCTGCACCAGGAGAGTTCGGGCTGGGGCGCCTGCACAGGTATCCTTAGCGTAATGGTTTTCACGTTCGCCTCACACTGAGCGTAGTGGTTATCACGTTCGCCTCGCACGCCTCACAAAAGAAGCGACCACTGAGGTTTCCCGCAGAGCAATGGGAAAGAAAACCGCTCGGCTTGAGGAGCACAACGCAGTCTGTAGTCCTTTTCCCTTTCCAAAAAGCGTGTGCTGGAAAGGTAAGACTCGGCCCAGGCTGCAGGTTTCCGTAGTGTAGCGGTTATCACGTTCGCCTTACACGCGAAAGGTCCCCACTTCGAAACTGGGCGGGAACAAACGGTGGCTTTTTTTCCGCTCTATCTGTGCTGGTATGGCTGTCTGGTAAGCCGGTGTTCCACTCTGCGTAGGCCTCACTTTCGAGGTAGGTGAAAGTAGGTTTCGGTCTGCGTTTGGCCGTCAGGTTTCCGTAGTGTAGTGGTTATCACGTTCGCCTCACACGCGAAAGGTCCCCAGTTCGAAACTGGGCGGGAACAAATGGTGACTTTTTTTCCGCTCTATCTGTGCTGGTATGGCTGTCTGGTAAGCCGGGGGTCCACTCTGCGTAGGCCTCACTTTCGAGGTAGGTGAAAGTAGGTTTCGGTCTGCGTTTGGCCGTCAGGTTTCCGTAGTGTAGTGGTTATCACGTTCGCCTCACACGCGAAAGGTCCCCAGTTCGAAACTGGGCGGAAACAGCTAGCTGTTCTATTTTCCAAAATTGCTTAAGTCGAGGTCTGTTGCCTTCTACAGCCAGTGTCTTTTCCACAATTGTTTAACGAGGTTTCTGTTGGGGAGAAACTCAACACCACACATTCCTTGCTGCCAAGAAGCGTGAAGACAATCACTAAAGGTGTAGTTGATGCAAAAGTCAAAGTGCGGTCCTCGTTTGCTCACGCTCGTGCCGTTCCAAACCTGCGCGGCATTCTTCTGTGGAACCCAAGAGAAGATATTTGTTTGAGTGGCCCTCTGTTGAGCAGCAGCTCTACGCTACGAAGGCCTTTCTTTCCACAGGTGTGAAGACAAGTATTAAGATACGCTAGCCAGCGGTAACTGCCACGCCGACAGACTCGATTCTATTACCCAGGTAATTTGGATGAACATTGCGCTTGCAGGACCTCTCCGTGGTATAAAATCTTCAAAAAATAAATGAAAAGAACTGAACAAAAGAAGCGACCATTGAGGTTTCCCGCAGAGCAATGGAAAAGAAAACCGCTCGGTTCGAGGAGCACAACGCAGTCTGTAGTCCTTTTCGCTTTCCAAAATGCGCGTGCTGGAAAGGTAAGACTCGACCCTGGCTCCAGGTTTCCATAGTGTAGCAGTCGTCATGTCTTCCTTAGACCCGAAAGGTCCCCAGTTCGAAAATGGGCGGAAACAAATGCTGACTTTTTTCCAGTCTATCTGTGCTGGATGGCTGTCTGGTAAGCCGGTGGTCCACGCTGCAAAGGCCTCACTTTCGAGGTAGGTGAAGGCACGTGCGTTAAGGAACTCTGCACAGACTGCCGCGGCGAATGAGCTCTGTCCTGTTGTCGGTGGGATTCGCGCAGAGTGTCACTGTGCTTCCATGGCAGATTAGGGTATCAACTTTTTTCGAAAGACCACGCGCAGGACCTCATGGGTTTCTGTAGTGTAGCGGTCATCACGTTCGCCTAACACGCGAAAGGTCCTCGGTTCGAAACCGAGCAGAAACAGCGCTGTGCTTTTGAGGGAAAACATTAACAGTTTGAGACGCCGGAGGGGATTTGCTCATCTTTTCCTTTTCAGCAAGCGTGCACCAGGAGAATTCGGGCTGGGTCGTCTGCACAGGTTTCCTTAGTGTAGTGGTTATCACGTTCGCTTCGCACGCCTCACAAAAGACGCGACCACTGAGGTTTCCCGCAGAGAGATGTTAAAGAAAACCGCTCGGTTTGAGGAGCACAACGCAAGCTGTCGTCCTTTTTCGCTTTCCAAAAAGCGTGTGCTGGAAAGGTAAGCCTCGCCCGGCGCCAGGTTTCCGTAGTGTAGCGGTTATCGTGTTTTCCTTACACGTGAAAGGCCCCCAGTTCGAAGCAAATGGTGACTGTTTTCCAGTCTATCTGTGCTGGAATGGCTGTCTGGTAAGCCGGTGGTCCACGCTGCGAAGGCCTCACTTTCGAGGTAGGTGAAGGCAAGTGTATTAAGGAACTCTGCACAGACTGCCACGGCGAATGAGCTCTGTCCTGTTGTCGGTGGGATTCGCGCAGATTTGTAATATGCTTCCATGGCAGATTAGCTCATCAACTTTTTTCGAAAGACCACAGTCGGCACCTGCAGGGTTTCTGTAGTGTAGTGGTCATCACGTTCGCCTAACACGCGAAAGGTCCTCGGTTCGAAACCGAGCAGAAACAGAGCTTTGCCTTTCAGGGAAAACATAAACTGTTTGCGACACCGGAGGGGATTTGCTCCTCTTTTCCTTGGTTCGCTTTTCAACAAGCCTGCACCAGGAGAGTTCGGGCTGGGGCGCCTGCACAGGTATCCTTAGCGTAATGGTTTTCACGTTCGCCTCACACTGAGCGTAGTGGTTATCACGTTCGCCTCGCACGCCTCACAAAAGAAGCGACCACTGAGGTTTCCCGCAGAGCAATGGGAAAGAAAACCGCTCGGCTTGAGGAGCACAACGCAGTCTGTAGTCCTTTTCCCTTTCCAAAAAGCGTGTGCTGGAAAGGTAAGACTCGGCCCAGGCTGCAGGTTTCCGTAGTGTAGCGGTTATCACGTTCGCCTTACACGCGAAAGGTCCCCAGTTCGAAACTGGGCGGGAACAAACGGTGGCTTTTTTTCCGCTCTATCTGTGCTGGTATGGCTGTCTGGTAAGCCGGTGTTCCACTCTGCGTAGGCCTCACTTTCGAGGTAGGTGAAAGTAGGTTTCGGTCTGCGTTTGGCCGTCAGGTTTCCGTAGTGTAGTGGTTATCACGTTCGCCTCACACGCGAAAGGTCCCCAGTTCGAAACTGGGCGGAAACAGCTAGCTGTTCTATTTTCCAAAATTGCTTAAGTCGAGGTCTGTTGCCTTCTACAGCCAGTGTCTTTTCCACAATTGTTTAACGAGGTTTCTGTTGGGGAGAAACTCAACACCACACATTCCTTGCTGCCAAGAAGCGTGAAGACAATCACTAAAGGTGTAGTTGATGCAAAAGTCAAAGTGCGGTCCTCGTTTGCTCACGCTCGTGCCGTTCCAAACCTGCGCGGCATTCTTCTGTGGAACCCAAGAGAAGATATTTGTTTGAGTGGCCCTCTGTTGAGCAGCAGCTCTACGCTACGAAGGCCTTTCTTTCCACAGGTGTGAAGACAAGTATTAAGATACGCTAGCCAGCGGTAACTGCCACGCCGACAGACTCGATTCTATTACCCAGGTAATTTGGATGAACATTGCGCTTGCAGGACCTCTCCGTGGTATAAAATCTTCAAAAAATAAATGAAAAGAACTGAACAAAAGAAGCGACCATTGAGGTTTCCCGCAGAGCAATGGAAAAGAAAACCGCTCGGTTCGAGGAGCACAACGCAGTCTGTAGTCCTTTTCGCTTTCCAAAATGCGCGTGCTGGAAAGGTAAGACTCGACCCTGGCTCCAGGTTTCCATAGTGTAGCAGTCGTCATGTCTTCCTTAGACCCGAAAGGTCCCCAGTTCGAAAATGGGCGGAAACAAATGCTGACTTTTTTCCAGTCTATCTGTGCTGGATGGCTGTCTGGTAAGCCGGTGGTCCACGCTGCAAAGGCCTCACTTTCGAGGTAGGTGAAGGCACGTGCGTTAAGGAACTCTGCACAGACTGCCGCGGCGAATGAGCTCTGTCCTGTTGTCGGTGGGATTCGCGCAGAGTGTCACTGTGCTTCCATGGCAGATTAGGGTATCAACTTTTTTCGAAAGACCACGCGCAGGACCTCATGGGTTTCTGTAGTGTAGCGGTCATCACGTTCGCCTAACACGCGAAAGGTCCTCGGTTCGAAACCGAGCAGAAACAGCGCTGTGCTTTTGAGGGAAAACATTAACAGTTTGAGACGCCGGAGGGGATTTGCTCATCTTTTCCTTTTCAGCAAGCGTGCACCAGGAGAATTCGGGCTGGGTCGTCTGCACAGGTTTCCTTAGTGTAGTGGTTATCACGTTCGCTTCGCACGCCTCACAAAAGACGCGACCACTGAGGTTTCCCGCAGAGAGATGTTAAAGAAAACCGCTCGGTTTGAGGAGCACAACGCAAGCTGTCGTCCTTTTTCGCTTTCCAAAAAGCGTGTGCTGGAAAGGTAAGCCTCGACCCTGGCTCCAGGTTTCCATAGTGTAGCAGTCGTCATGTTTTCCTTACACGTGAAAGGCCCCCAGTTCGAAAGGCGAACAATGGTGACTGTTTTCCAGTCTATCTGTGCTGGAATGGCTGTCTGGTAAGCCGGTGGTCCACGCTGCAAAGGCCTCACTTTCGAGGTAGGTGAAGGCACGTGCGTTAAGGAACTCTGCACAGACTGCCGCGGCGAATGAGCTCTGTCCTGTTGTCGGTGGGATTCGCGCAGAGTGTCACTGTGCTTCCATGGCAGATTAGGGTATCAACTTTTTTCGAAAGACCACGCTCAGGACCTCATGGGTTTCTGTAGTGTAGCGGTCATCACGTTCGCCTAACACGCGAAAGGTCCTCGGTTCGAAACCGAGCAGAAACAGCGCTGTGCTTTTGAGGGAAAACATTAACAGTTTGAGACGCCGGAGGGGATTTGCTCATCTTTTCCTTTTCAGCAAGCGTGCACCAGGAGAATTCGGGCTGGGTCGTCTGCACAGGTTTCCTTAGTGTAGTGGTTATCACGTTCGCTTCGCACGCCTCACAAAAGACGTGAACACTGAGGTTTCCCGCAGAGAGATGTTAAAGAAAACCGCTCGGTTTGAGGAGCACAACGCAAGCTGTCGTCCTTTTTCGCTTTCCAAAAAGCGTGTGCTGGAAAGGTAAGCCTCGCTCGGCGCCAGGTTTCCGTAGTGTAGCGGTTATCGTGTTTTCCTTACACGTGAAAGGCCCCCAGTTCGAAACAATTGGTGACTGTTTTCCAGTCTATCTGTGCTGGAATGGCTGTCTGGTAAGCCGGTGGTCCACGCTGCGAAGGCCTCACTTTCGAGGTAGGTGAAGGCAAGTGTATTAAGGAACTCTGCACAGACTGCCACTGCGAATGAGCTCTGTCCTGTTGTCGGTGGGATTCGCGCAGATTTGTAATATGCTTCCATGGCAGATTAGCTCATCAACTTTTTTCGAAAGACCACAGTCGGCACCTGCAGGGTTTCTGTAGTGTAGTGGTCATCACGTTCGCCTAACACGCGAAAGGTCCTCGGTTCGAAACCGAGCAGAAACAGAGCTTTGCCTTTCAGGGAAAACATAAACTGTTTGCGACACCGGAGGGGATTTGCTCCTCTTTTCCTTGGTTCGCTTTTCAACAAGCCTGCACCAGGAGAGTTCGGGCTGGGGCGCCTGCACAGGTATCCTTAGCGTAATGGTTTTCACGTTCGCCTCACACTGAGCGTAGTGGTTATCACGTTCGCCTCGCACGCCTCACAAAAGAAGCGACCACTGAGGTTTCCCGCAGAGCAATGGGAAAGAAAACCGCTCGGCTTGAGGAGCACAACGCAGTCTGTAGTCCTTTTCCCTTTCCAAAAAGCGTGTGCTGGAAAGGTAAGACTCGGCCCAGGTTGCAGGTTTCCGTAGTGTAGCGGTTATCACGTTCGCCTTACACGCGAAAGGTCCCCAGTTCGAAACTGGGCGGGAACAAACGGTGACTTTTTTTCCGCTCTATCTGTGCTGGTATGGCTGTCTGGTAAGCCGGTGTTCCACTCTGCGTAGGCCTCACTTTCGAGGTAGGTGAAAGTAGGTTTCGGTCTGCGGTTGGCCGTCAGGTTTCCGTAGTGTAGTGGTTATCACGTTCGCCTCACACGTGAAAGGTCCCCAGTTCGAAACTGGGCGGGAACA
Organism: Cirrhinus mrigala; assembly: GCA_036247105.1. Taxonomy (NCBI): domain Eukaryota; kingdom Metazoa; phylum Chordata; class Actinopteri; order Cypriniformes; family Cyprinidae; genus Cirrhinus; species Cirrhinus mrigala. The sequence goes on from CM070026.1 coordinate 667,905, forward strand.
AATGGTCACTTTTTTTCCGCTCTATCTGTGCTGGTATGGCTGTCTGGTAAGCCGGGGGTCCACTCTGCGTAGGCCTCACTTTCGAGGTAGGTGAAAGTAGGTTTCGGTCTGCGTTTGGCCATCAGGTTTCCGTAGTGTAGTGGTTATCACGTTCGCCTCACACGCGAAAGGTCCCCAGTTCGAAACTGGGCGGAAACAGCTAGCTGTTCTATTTTCCAAAATTGCTTAAGTCGAGGTCTGTTGCCTTCTACAGCCAGTGTCTTTTCCACAATTGTTTAACGAGGTTTCTGTTGGGGAGAAACTCAACACCACACATTCCTTGCTGCCAAGAAGCGTGAAGACAATCACTAAAGGTGTAGTTGATGCAAAAGTCAAAGTGCGGTCCTCGTTTGCTCACGCTCGTGCCGTTCCAAACCTGCGCGGCATTCTTCTGTGGAACCCAAGAGAAGATATTTGTTTGAGTGGCCCTCTGTTGAGCAGCAGCTCTACGCTACGAAGGCCTTTCTTTCCACAGGTGTGAAGACAAGTATTAAGATACGCTAGCCAGCGGTAACTGCCACGCCGACAGACTCGATTCTATTACCCAGGTAATTTGGATGAACATTGCGCTTGCAGGACCTCTCCGTGGTATAAAATCTTCAAAAAATAAATGAAAAGAACTGAACAAAAGAAGCGACCATTGAGGTTTCCCGCAGAGCAATGGAAAAGAAAACCGCTCGGTTCGAGGAGCACAACGCAGTCTGTAGTCCTTTTCGCTTTCCAAAATGCGCGTGCTGGAAAGGTAAGACTCGACCCTGGCTCCAGGTTTCCATAGTGTAGCAGTCGTCATGTCTTCCTTAGACCCGAAAGGTCCCCAGTTCGAAAATGGGCGGAAACAAATGCTGACTTTTTTCCAGTCTATCTGTGCTGGATGGCTGTCTGGTAAGCCGGTGGTCCACGCTGCAAAGGCCTCACTTTCGAGGTAGGTGAAGGCACGTGCGTTAAGGAACTCTGCACAGACTGCCGCGGCGAATGAGCTCTGTCCTGTTGTCGGTGGGATTCGCGCAGAGTGTCACTGTGCTTCCATGGCAGATTAGGGTATCAACTTTTTTCGAAAGACCACGCGCAGGACCTCATGGGTTTCTGTAGTGTAGCGGTCATCACGTTCGCCTAACACGCGAAAGGTCCTCGGTTCGAAACCGAGCAGAAACAGCGCTGTGCTTTTGAGGGAAAACATTAACAGTTTGAGACGCCGGAGGGGATTTGCTCATCTTTTCCTTTTCAGCAAGCGTGCACCAGGAGAATTCGGGCTGGGTCGTCTGCACAGGTTTCCTTAGTGTAGTGGTTATCACGTTCGCTTCGCACGCCTCACAAAAGACGCGACCACTGAGGTTTCCCGCAGAGAGATGTTAAAGAAAACCGCTCGGTTTGAGGAGCACAACGCAGTCTGTAGTCCTTTTCGCTTTCCAAAATGCGCGTGCTGGAAAGGTAAGACTCGACCCTGGCTCCAGGTTTCCATAGTGTAGCAGTCGTCATGTCTTCCTTAGACCCGAAAGGCCCCCAGTTCGAAAATGGCGGAAACAAATGCTGACTTTTTTCCAGTCTATCTGTGCTGGATGGCTGTCTGGTAAGCCGGTGGTCCACGCTGCAAAGGCCTCACTTTCGAGGTAGGTGAAGGCACGTGCGTTAAGGAACTCTGCACAGACTGCCGCGGCGAATGAGCTCTGTCCTGTTGTCGGTGGGATTCGCGCAGAGTGTCACTGTGCTTCCATGGCAGATTAGGGTATCAACTTTTTTCGAAAGACCACGCGCAGGACCTCATGGGTTTCTGTAGTGTAGCGGTCATCACGTTCGCCTAACACGCGAAAGGTCCTCGGTTCGAAACCGAGCAGAAACAGCGCTGTGCTTTTGAGGGAAAACATTAACAGTTTGAGACGCCGGAGGGGATTTGCTCATCTTTTCCTTTTCAGCAAGCGTGCACCAGGAGAATTCGGGCTGGGTCGTCTGCACAGGTTTCCTTAGTGTAGTGGTTATCACGTTCGCTTCGCACGCCTCACAAAAGACGCGACCACTGAGGTTTCCCGCAGAGAGATGTTAAAGAAAACCGCTCGGTTTGAGGAGCACAACGCAAGCTGTCGTCCTTTTTCGCTTTCCAAAAAGCGTGTGCTGGAAAGGTAAGCCTCGCCCGGCGCCAGGTTTCCGTAGTGTAGCGGTTATCGTGTTTTCCTTACACGTGAAAGGCCCCCAGTTCGAAACAAATGGTGACTGTTTTCCAGTCTATCTGTGCTGGAATGGCTGTCTGGTAAGCCGGTGGTCCACGCTGCGAAGGCCTCACTTTCGAGGTAGGTGAAGGCAAGTGTATTAAGGAACTCTGCACAGACTGCCACTGCGAATGAGCTCTGTCCTGTTGTCGGTGGGATTCGCGCAGATTTGTAATATGCTTCCATGGCAGATTAGCTCATCAACTTTTTTCGAAAGACCACAGTCGGCACCTGCAGGGTTTCTGTAGTGTAGTGGTCATCACGTTCGCCTAACACGCGAAAGGTCCTCGGTTCGAAACCGAGCAGAAACAGAGCTTTGCCTTTCAGGGAAAACATAAACTGTTTGCGACACCGGAGGGGATTTGCTCCTCTTTTCCTTGGTTCGCTTTTCAACAAGCCTGCACCAGGAGAGTTCGGGCTGGGGCGCCTGCACAGGTATCCTTAGCGTAATGGTTTTCACGTTCGCCTCACACTGAGCGTAGTGGTTATCACGTTCGCCTCGCACGCCTCACAAAAGAAGCGACCACTGAGGTTTCCCGCAGAGCAATGGGAAAGAAAACCGCTCGGCTTGAGGAGCACAACGCAGTCTGTAGTCCTTTTCCCTTTCCAAAAAGCGTGTGCTGGAAAGGTAAGACTCGGCCCAGGTTGCAGGTTTCCGTAGTGTAGCGGTTATCACGTTCGCCTTACACGCGAAAGGTCCCCAGTTCGAAACTGGGCGGGAACAAACGGTGACTTTTTTTCCGCTCTATCTGTGCTGGTATGGCTGTCTGGTAAGCCGGTGTTCCACTCTGCGTAGGCCTCACTTTCGAGGTAGGTGAAAGTAGGTTTCGGTCTGCGGTTGGCCGTCAGGTTTCCGTAGTGTAGTGGTTATCACGTTCGCCTCACACGCGAAAGGTCCCCAGTTCGAAACTGGGCGGGAACAAATGGTCACTTTTTTTCCGCTCTATCTGTGCTGGTATGGCTGTCTGGTAAGCCGGGGGTCCACTCTGCGTAGGCCTCACTTTCGAGGTAGGTGAAAGTAGGTTTCGGTCTGCGTTTGGCCGTCAGGTTTCCGTAGTGTAGTGGTTATCACGTTCGCCTCACACGCGAAAGGTCCCCAGTTCGAAACTGGGCGGAAACAGCTAGCTGTTCTATTTTCCAAAATTGCTTAAGTCGAGGTCTGTTGCCTTCTACAGCCAGTGTCTTTTCCACAATTGTTTAACGAGGTTTCTGTTGGGGAGAAACTCAACACCACACATTCCTTGCTGCCAAGAAGCGTGAAGACAATCACTAAAGGTGTAGTTGATGCAAAAGTCAAAGTGCGGTCCTCGTTTGCTCACGCTCGTGCCGTTCCAAACCTGCGCGGCATTCTTCTGTGGAACCCAAGAGAAGATATTTGTTTGAGTGGCCCTCTGTTGAGCAGCAGCTCTACGCTACGAAGGCCTTTCTTTCCACAGGTGTGAAGACAAGTATTAAGATACGCTAGCCAGCGGTAACTGCCACGCCGACAGACTCGATTCTATTACCCAGGTAATTTGGATGAACATTGCGCTTGCAGGACCTCTCCGTGGTATAAAATCTTCAAAAAATAAATGAAAAGAACTGAACAAAAGAAGCGACCATTGAGGTTTCCCGCAGAGCAATGGAAAAGAAAACCGCTCGGTTCGAGGAGCACAACGCAGTCTGTAGTCCTTTTCGCTTTCCAAAATGCGCGTGCTGGAAAGGTAAGACTCGACCCTGGCTCCAGGTTTCCATAGTGTAGCAGTCGTCATGTCTTCCTTAGACCCGAAAGGTCCCCAGTTCGAAAATGGGCGGAAACAAATGCTGACTTTTTTCCAGTCTATCTGTGCTGGATGGCTGTCTGGTAAGCCGGTGGTCCACGCTGCAAAGGCCTCACTTTCGAGGTAGGTGAAGGCACGTGCGTTAAGGAACTCTGCACAGACTGCCGCGGCGAATGAGCTCTGTCCTGTTGTCGGTGGGATTCGCGCAGAGTGTCACTGTGCTTCCATGGCAGATTAGGGTATCAACTTTTTTCGAAAGACCACGCGCAGGACCTCATGGGTTTCTGTAGTGTAGCGGTCATCACGTTCGCCTAACACGCGAAAGGTCCTCGGTTCGAAACCGAGCAGAAACAGCGCTGTGCTTTTGAGGGAAAACATTAACAGTTTGAGACGCCGGAGGGGATTTGCTCATCTTTTCCTTTTCAGCAAGCGTGCACCAGGAGAATTCGGGCTGGGTCGTCTGCACAGGTTTCCTTAGTGTAGTGGTTATCACGTTCGCTTCGCACGCCTCACAAAAGACGCGACCACTGAGGTTTCCCGCAGAGAGATGTTAAAGAAAACCGCTCGGTTTGAGGAGCACAACGCAAGCTGTCGTCCTTTTTCGCTTTCCAAAAAGCGTGTGCTGGAAAGGTAAGCCTCGCCCGGCGCCAGGTTTCCGTAGTGTAGCGGTTATCGTGTTTTCCTTACACGTGAAAGGCCCCCAGTTCGAAACAAATGGTGACTGTTTTCCAGTCTATCTGTGCTGGAATGGCTGTCTGGTAAGCCGGTGGTCCACGCTGCGAAGGCCTCACTTTCGAGGTAGGTGAAGGCAAGTGTATTAAGGAACTCTGCACAGACTGCCACGGCGAATGAGCTCTGTCCTGTTGTCGGTGGGATTCGCGCAGATTTGTAATATGCTTCCATGGCAGATTAGCTCATCAACTTTTTTCGAAAGACCACAGTCGGCACCTGCAGGGTTTCTGTAGTGTAGTGGTCATCACGTTCGCCTAACACGTGAAAGGTCCTCGGTTCGAAACTGAGCAGAAACAGAGCTTTGCCTTTCAGGGAAAACATAAACTGTTTGCGACACCGGAGGGGATTTGCTCCTCTTTTCCTTGGTTCGCTTTTCAACAAGCCTGCACCAGGAGAGTTCGGGCTGGGGCGCCTGCACAGGTATCCTTAGCGTAATGGTTTTCACGTTCGCCTCACACTGAGCGTAGTGGTTATCACGTTCGCCTCGCACGCCTCACAAAAGAAGCGACCACTGAGGTTTCCCGCAGAGCAATGGGAAAGAAAACCGCTCGGCTTGAGGAGCACAACGCAGTCTGTAGTCCTTTTCCCTTTCCAAAAAGCGTGTGCTGGAAAGGTAAGACTCGGCCCAGGTTGCAGGTTTCCGTAGTGTAGCAGTTATCACGTTCGCCTTACACGCGAAAGGTCCCCAGTTCGAAACTGGGCGGGAACAAACGGTGACTTTTTTTCCGCTCTATCTGTGCTGGTATGGCGGTCTGGTAAGCCGGTGTTCCACTCTGCGTAGGCCTCACTTTCGAGGTAGGTGAAAGTAGGTTTCGGTCTGCGTTTGGCCGTCAGGTTTCCGTAGTGTAGTGGTTATCACGTTCGCCTCACACGCGAAAGGTCCCCAGTTCGAAACTGGGCGGGAACAAATGGTCACTTTTTTTCCGCTCTATCTGTGCTGGTATGGCTGTCTGGTAAGCCGGGGGTCCACTCTGCGTAGGCCTCACTTTCGAGGTAGGTGAAAGTAGGTTTCGGTCTGCACTTGGCCGTCAGGTTTCCGTAGTGTAGTGGTTATCACGTTCGCCTCACACGCGAAAGGTCCCCAGTTCGAAACTGGGCGGAAACAGCTAGCTGTTCTATTTTCCAAAATTGCTTAAGTCGAGGTCTGTTGCCTTCTACAGCCAGTGTCTTTTCCACAATTGTTTAACGAGGTTTCTGTTGGGGAGAAACTCAACACCACACATTCCTTGCTGCCAAGAAGCGTGAAGACAATCACTAAAGGTGTAGTTGATGCAAAAGTCAAAGTGCGGTCCTCGTTTGCTCACGCTCGTGCCGTTCCAAACCTGCGCGGCATTCTTCTGTGGAACCCAAGAGAAGATATTTGTTTGAGTGGCCCTCTGTTGAGCAGCAGCTCTACGCTACGAAGGCCTTTCTTTCCACAGGTGTGAAGACAAGTATTAAGATACGCTAGCCAGCGGTAACTGCCACGCCGACAGACTCGATTCTATTACCCAGGTAATTTGGATGAACATTGCGCTTGCAGGACCTCTCCGTGGTATAAAATCTTCAAAAAATAAATGAAAAGAACTGAACAAAAGAAGCGACCATTGAGGTTTCCCGCAGAGCAATGGAAAAGAAAACCGCTCGGTTCGAGGAGCACAACGCAGTCTGTAGTCCTTTTCGCTTTCCAAAATGCGCGTGCTGGAAAGGTAAGACTCGACCCTGGCTCCAGGTTTCCATAGTGTAGCAGTCGTCATGTCTTCCTTAGACCCGAAAGGTCCCCAGTTCGAAAATGGGCGGAAACAAATGCTGACTTTTTTCCAGTCTATCTGTGCTGGATGGCTGTCTGGTAAGCCGGTGGTCCACGCTGCAAAGGCCTCACTTTCGAGGTAGGTGAAGGCACGTGCGTTAAGGAACTCTGCACAGACTGCCGCGGCGAATGAGCTCTGTCCTGTTGTCGGTGGGATTCGCGCAGAGTGTCACTGTGCTTCCATGGCAGATTAGGGTATCAACTTTTTTCGAAAGACCACGCGCAGGACCTCATGGGTTTCTGTAGTGTAGCGGTCATCACGTTCGCCTAACACGCGAAAGGTCCTCGGTTCGAAACCGAGCAGAAACAGCGCTGTGCTTTTGAGGGAAAACATTAACAGTTTGAGACGCCGGAGGGGATTTGCTCATCTTTTCCTTTTCAGCAAGCGTGCACCAGGAGAATTCGGGCTGGGTCGTCTGCACAGGTTTCCTTAGTGTAGTGGTTATCACGTTCGCTTCGCACGCCTCACAAAAGACGCGACCACTGAGGTTTCCCGCAGAGAGATGTTAAAGAAAACCGCTCGGTTTGAGGAGCACAACGCAAGCTGTCGTCCTTTTTCGCTTTCCAAAAAGCGTGTGCTGGAAAGGTAAGCCTCGCCCGGCGCCAGGTTTCCGTAGTGTAGCGGTTATCGTGTTTTCCTTACACGTGAAAGGCCCCCAGTTCGAAACAAATGGTGACTGTTTTCCAGTCTATCTGTGCTGGAATGGCTGTCTGGTAAGCCGGTGGTCCACGCTGCGAAGGCCTCACTTTCGAGGTAGGTGAAGGCAAGTGTATTAAGGAACTCTGCACAGACTGCCACGGCGAATGAGCTCTGTCCTGTTGTCGGTGGGATTCGCGCAGATTTGTAATATGCTTCCATGGCAGATTAGCTCATCAACTTTTTTCGAAAGACCACAGTCGGCACCTGCAGGGTTTCTGTAGTGTAGTGGTCATCACGTTCGCCTAACACGCGAAAGGTCCTCGGTTCGAAACCGAGCAGAAACAGAGCTTTGCCTTTCAGGGAAAACATAAACTGTTTGCGACACCGGAGGGGATTTGCTCATCTTTTCCTTGGTTCGCTTTTCAACAAGCCTGCACCAGGAGAGTTCGGGCTGGGGCGCCTGCACAGGTATCCTTAGCGTAATGGTTTTCACGTTCGCCTCACACTGAGCGTAGTGGTTATCACGTTCGCCTCGCACGCCTCACAAAAGAAGCGACCACTGAGGTTTCCCGCAGAGCAATGGGAAAGAAAACCGCTCGGCTTGAGGAGCACAACGCAGTCTGTAGTCCTTTTCCCTCTCCAAAAAGCGTGTGCTGGAAAGGTAAGACTCGGCCCAGGCTGCAGGTTTCCGTAGTGTAGCGGTTATCACGTTCGCCTTACACGCGAAAGGTCCCCAGTTCGAAACTGGGCGGGAACAAACGGTGGCTTTTTTTCCGCTCTATCTGTGCTGGTATGGCTGTCTGGTAAGCCGGTGTTCCACTCTGCGTAGGCCTCACTTTCGAGGTAGGTGAAAGTAGGTTTCGGTCTGCGTTTGGCCGTCAGGTTTCCGTAGTGTAGTGGTTATCACGTTCGCCTCACACGCGAAAGGTCCCCAGTTCGAAACTGGGCGGGAACAAATGGTGGCTTTTTTTCCGCTCTATCTGTGCTGGTATGGCTGTCTGGTAAGCCGGGGGTCCACTCTGCGTAGGCCTCACTTTCGAGGTAGGTGAAAGTAGGTTTCGGTCTGCGTTTGGCCGTCAGGTTTCCGTAGTGTAGTGGTTATCACGTTCGCCTCACACGCGAAAGGTCCCCAGTTCGAAACTGGGCGGAAACAGCTAGCTGTTCTATTTTCCAAAATTGCTTAAGTCGAGGTCTGTTGCCTTCTACAGCCAGTGTCTTTTCCACAATTGTTTAACGAGGTTTCTGTTGGGGAGAAACTCAACACCACACATTCCTTGCTGCCAAGAAGCGTGAAGACAATCACTAAAGGTGTAGTTGATGCAAAAGTCAAAGTGCGGTCCTCGTTTGCTCACGCTCGTGCCGTTCCAAACCTGCGCGGCATTCTTCTGTGGAACCCAAGAGAAGATATTTGTTTGAGTGGCCCTCTGTTGAGCAGCAGCTCTACGCTACGAAGGCCTTTCTTTCCACAGGTGTGAAGACAAGTATTAAGATACGCTAGCCAGCGGTAACTGCCACGCCGACAGACTCGATTCTATTACCCAGGTAATTTGGATGAACATTGCGCTTGCAGGACCTCTCCGTGGTATAAAATCTTCAAAAAATAAATGAAAAGAACTGAACAAAAGAAGCGACCATTGAGGTTTCCCGCAGAGCAATGGAAAAGAAAACCGCTCGGTTCGAGGAGCACAACGCAGTCTGTAGTCCTTTTCGCTTTCCAAAATGCGCGTGCTGGAAAGGTAAGACTCGACCCTGGCTCCAGGTTTCCATAGTGTAGCAGTCGTCATGTCTTCCTTAGACCCGAAAGGTCCCCAGTTCGAAAATGGGCGGAAACAAATGCTGACTTTTTTCCAGTCTATCTGTGCTGGATGGCTGTCTGGTAAGCCGGTGGTCCACGCTGCAAAGGCCTCACTTTCGAGGTAGGTGAAGGCACGTGCGTTAAGGAACTCTGCACAGACTGCCGCGGCGAATGAGCTCTGTCCTGTTGTCGGTGGGATTCGCGCAGAGTGTCACTGTGCTTCCATGGCAGATTAGGGTATCAACTTTTTTCGAAAGACCACGCGCAGGACCTCATGGGTTTCTGTAGTGTAGCGGTCATCACGTTCGCCTAACACGCGAAAGGTCCTCGGTTCGAAACCGAGCAGAAACAGCGCTGTGCTTTTGAGGGAAAACATTAACAGTTTGAGACGCCGGAGGGGATTTGCTCATCTTTTCCTTTTCAGCAAGCGTGCACCAGGAGAATTCGGGCTGGGTCGTCTGCACAGGTTTCCTTAGTGTAGTGGTTATCACGTTCGCTTCGCACGCCTCACAAAAGACGCGACCACTGAGGTTTCCCGCAGAGAGATGTTAAAGAAAACCGCTCGGTTTGAGGAGCACAACGCAAGCTGTCGTCCTTTTTCGCTTTCCAAAAAGCGTGTGCTGGAAAGGTAAGCCTCGCCCGGCGCCAGGTTTCCGTAGTGTAGCGGTTATCGTGTTTTCCTTACACGTGAAAGGCCCCCAGTTCGAAACAAATGGTGACTGTTTTCCAGTCTATCTGTGCTGGAATGGCTGTCTGGTAAGCCGGTGGTCCACGCTGCGAAGGCCTCACTTTCGAGGTAGGTGAAGGCAAGTGTATTAAGGAACTCTGCACAGACTGCCACGGCGAATGAGCTCTGTCCTGTTGTCGGTGGGATTCGCGCAGATTTGTAATATGCTTCCATGGCAGATTAGCTCATCAACTTTTTTCGAAAGACCACAGTCGGCACCTGCAGGGTTTTTTGTAGTGTAGTGGTCATCACGTTCGCCTAACACGCGAAAGGTCCTCGGTTCGAAACCGAGCAGAAACAGAGCTTTGCCTTTCAGGGAAAACATAAACTGTTTGCGACACCGGAGGGGATTTGCTCCTCTTTTCCTTGGTTCGCTTTTCAACAAGCCTGCACCAGGAGAGTTCGGGCTGGGGCGCCTGCACAGGTATCCTTAGCGTAATGGTTTTCACGTTCGCCTCACACTGAGCGTAGTGGTTATCACGTTCGCCTCGCACGCCTCACAAAAGAAGCGACCACTGAGGTTTCCCGCAGAGCAATGGGAAAGAAAACCGCTCGGCTTGAGGAGCACAACGCAATCTGTAGTCCTTTTCCCTTTCCAAAAAGCGTGTGCTGGAAAGGTAAGACTCGGCCCAGGCTGCAGGTTTCCGTAGTGTAGCGGTTATCACGTTCGCCTTACACGCGAAAGGTCCCCAGTTCGAAACTGGGCGGGAACCAACGGTGGCTTTTTTTCCGCTCTATCTGTGCTGGTATGGCTGTCTGGTAAGCCGGTGTTCCACTCTGCGTAGGCCTCACTTTCGAGGTAGGTGAAAGTAGGTTTCGGTCTGCGTTTGGCCGTCAGGTTTCCGTAGTGTAGTGGTTATCACGTTCGCCTCACACGCGAAAGGTCCCCAGTTCGAAACTGGGCGGGAACAAATGGTGACTTTTTTTCCGCTCTATCTGTGCTGGTATGGCTGTCTGGTAAGCCGGGGGTCCACTCTGCGTAGGCCTCACTTTCGAGGTAGGTGAAAGTAGGTTTCGGTCTGCGTTTGGCCGTCAGGTTTCCGTAGTGTAGTGGTTATCACGTTCGCCTCACACGCGAAAGGTCCCCAGTTCGAAACTGGGCGGAAACAGCTAGCTGTTCTATTTTCCAAAATTGCTTAAGTCGAGGTCTGTTGCCTTCTACAGCCAGTGTCTTTTCCACAATTGTTTAACGAGGTTTCTGTTGGGGAGAAACTCAACACCACACATTCCTTGCTGCCAAGAAGCGTGAAGACAATCACTAAAGGTGTAGTTGATGCAAAAGTCAAAGTGCGGTCCTCGTTTGCTCACGCTCGTGCCGTTCCAAACCTGCGCGGCATTCTTCTGTGGAACCCAAGAGAAGATATTTGTTTGAGTGGCCCTCTGTTGAGCAGCAGCTCTACGCTACGAAGGCCTTTCTTTCCACAGGTGTGAAGACAAGTATTAAGATACGCTAGCCAGCGGTAACTGCCACGCCGACAGACTCGATTCTATTACCCAGGTAATTTGGATGAACATTGCGCTTGCAGGACCTCTCCGTGGTATAAAATCTTCAAAAAATAAATGAAAAGAACTGAACAAAAGAAGCGACCATTGAGGTTTCCCGCAGAGCAATGGAAAAGAAAACCGCTCGGTTCGAGGAGCACAACGCAGTCTGTAGTCCTTTTCGCTTTCCAAAATGCGCGTGCTGGAAAGGTAAGACTCGACCCTGGCTCCAGGTTTCCATAGTGTAGCAGTCGTCATGTCTTCCTTAGACCCGAAAGGTCCCCAGTTCGAAAATGGGCGGAAACAAATGCTGACTTTTTTCCAGTCTATCTGTGCTGGATGGCTGTCTGGTAAGCCGGTGGTCCACGCTGCAAAGGCCTCACTTTCGAGGTAGGTGAAGGCACGTGCGTTAAGGAACTCTGCACAGACTGCCGCGGCGAATGAGCTCTGTCCTGTTGTCGGTGGGATTCGCGCAGAGTGTCACTGTGCTTCCATGGCAGATTAGGGTATCAACTTTTTTCGAAAGACCACGCGCAGGACCTCATGGGTTTCTGTAGTGTAGCGGTCATCACGTTCGCCTAACACGCGAAAGGTCCTCGGTTCGAAACCGAGCAGAAACAGCGCTGTGCTTTTGAGGGAAAACATTAACAGTTTGAGACGCCGGAGGGGATTTGCTCATCTTTTCCTTTTCAGCAAGCGTGCACCAGGAGAATTCGGGCTGGGTCGTCTGCACAGGTTTCCTTAGTGTAGTGGTTATCACGTTCGCTTCGCACGCCTCACAAAAGACGCGACCACTGAGGTTTCCCGCAGAGAGATGTTAAAGAAAACCGCTCGGTTTGAGGAGCACAACGCAAGCTGTCGTCCTTTTTCGCTTTCCAAAAAGCGTGTGCTGGAAAGGTAAGCCTCGCCCGGCGCCAGGTTTCCGTAGTGTAGCGGTTATCGTGTTTTCCTTACACGTGAAAGGCCCCCAGTTCGAAACAAATGGTGACTGTTTTCCAGTCTATCTGTGCTGGAATGGCTGTCTGGTAAGCCGGTGGTCCACGCTGCGAAGGCCTCACTTTCGAGGTAGGTGAAGGCAAGTGTATTAAGGAACTCTGCACAGACTGCCACGGCGAATGAGCTCTGTCCTGTTGTCGGTGGGATTCGCGCAGATTTGTAATATGCTTCCATGGCAGATTAGCTCATCAACTTTTTTCGAAAGACCACAGTCGGCACCTGCAGGGTTTCTGTAGTGTAGTGGTCATCACGTTCGCCTAACACGCGAAAGGTCCTCGGTTCGAAACCGAGCAGAAACAGAGCTTTGCCTTTCAGGGAAAACATAAACTGTTTGCGACACCGGAGGGGATTTGCTCCTCTTTTCCTTGGTTCGCTTTTCAACAAGCCTGCACCAGGAGAGTTCGGGCTGGGGCGCCTGCACAGGTATCCTTAGCGTAATGGTTTTCACGTTCGCCTCACACTGAGCGTAGTGGTTATCACGTTCGCCTCGCACGCCTCACAAAAGAAGCGACCACTGAGGTTTCCCGCAGAGCAATGGGAAAGAAAACCGCTCGGCTTGAGGAGCACAACGCAGTCTGTAGTCCTTTTCCCTTTCCAAAAAGCGTGTGCTGGAAAGGTAAGACTCGGCCCAGGCTGCAGGTTTCCGTAGTGTAGCGGTTATCACGTTCGCCTTACACGCGAAAGGTCCCCAGTTCGAAACTGGGCGGGAACAAACGGTGGCTTTTTTTCCGCTCTATCTGTGCTGGTATGGCTGTCTGGTAAGCCGGTGTTCCACTCTGCGTAGGCCTCACTTTCGAGGTAGGTGAAAGTAGGTTTCGGTCTGCGTTTGGCCGTCAGGTTTCCGTAGTGTAGTGGTTATCACGTTCGCCTCACACGCGAAAGGTCCCCAGTTCGAAACTGGGCGGAAACAGCTAGCTGTTCTATTTTCCAAAATTGCTTAAGTCGAGGTCTGTTGCCTTCTACAGCCAGTGTCTTTTCCACAATTGTTTAACGAGGTTTCTGTTGGGGAGAAACTCAACACCACACATTCCTTGCTGCCAAGAAGCGTGAAGACAATCACTAAAGGTGTAGTTGATGCAAAAGTCAAAGTGCGGTCCTCGTTTGCTCACGCTCGTGCCGTTCCAAACCTGCGCGGCATTCTTCTGTGGAACCCAAGAGAAGATATTTGTTTGAGTGGCCCTCTGTTGAGCAGCAGCTCTACGCTACGAAGGCCTTTCTTTCCACAGGTGTGAAGACAAGTATTAAGATACGCTAGCCAGCGGTAACTGCCACGCCGACAGACTCGATTCTATTACCCAGGTAATTTGGATGAACATTGCGCTTGCAGGACCTCTCCGTGGTATAAAATCTTCAAAAAATAAATGAAAAGAACTGAACAAAAGAAGCGACCATTGAGGTTTCCCGCAGAGCAATGGAAAAGAAAACCGCTCGGTTCGAGGAGCACAACGCAGTCTGTAGTCCTTTTCGCTTTCCAAAATGCGCGTGCTGGAAAGGTAAGACTCGACCCTGGCTCCAGGTTTCCATAGTGTAGCAGTCGTCATGTCTTCCTTAGACCCGAAAGGTCCCCAGTTCGAAAATGGGCGGAAACAAATGCTGACTTTTTTCCAGTCTATCTGTGCTGGATGGCTGTCTGGTAAGCCGGTGGTCCACGCTGCAAAGGCCTCACTTTCGAGGTAGGTGAAGGCACGTGCGTTAAGGAACTCTGCACAGACTGCCGCGGCGAATGAGCTCTGTCCTGTTGTCGGTGGGATTCGCGCAGAGTGTCACTGTGCTTCCATGGCAGATTAGGGTATCAACTTTTTTCGAAAGACCACGCGCAGGACCTCATGGGTTTCTGTAGTGTAGCGGTCATCACGTTCGCCTAACACGCGAAAGGTCCTCGGTTCGAAACCGAGCAGAAACAGCGCTGTGCTTTTGAGGGAAAACATTAACAGTTTGAGACGCCGGAGGGGATTTGCTCATCTTTTCCTTTTCAGCAAGCGTGCACCAGGAGAATTCGGGCTGGGTCGTCTGCACAGGTTTCCTTAGTGTAGTGGTTATCACGTTCGCTTCGCACGCCTCACAAAAGACGCGACCACTGAGGTTTCCCGCAGAGAGATGTTAAAGAAAACCGCTCGGTTTGAGGAGCACAACGCAAGCTGTCGTCCTTTTTCGCTTTCCAAAAAGCGTGTGCTGGAAAGGTAAGCCTCGCCCGGCGCCAGGTTTCCGTAGTGTAGCGGTTATCGTGTTTTCCTTACACGTGAAAGGCCCCCAGTTCGAAACAAATGGTGACTGTTTTCCAGTCTATCTGTGCTGGAATGGCTGTCTGGTAAGCCGGTGGTCCACGCTGCGAAGGCCTCACTTTCGAGGTAGGTGAAGGCAAGTGTATTAAGGAACTCTGCACAGACTGCCACGGCGAATGAGCTCTGTCCTGTTGTCGGTGGGATTCGCGCAGATTTGTAATATGCTTCCATGGCAGATTAGCTCATCAACTTTTTTCGAAAGACCACAGTCGGCACCTGCAGGGTTTCTGTAGTGTAGTGGTCATCACGTTCGCCTAACACGCGAAAGGTCCTCGGTTCGAAACCGAGCAGAAACAGAGCTTTGCCTTTCAGGGAAAACATAAACTGTTTGCGACACCGGAGGGGATTTGCTCCTCTTTTCCTTGGTTCGCTTTTCAACAAGCCTGCACCAGGAGAGTTCGGGCTGGGGCGCCTGCACAGGTATCCTTAGCGTAATGGTTTTCACGTTCGCCTCACACTGAGCGTAGTGGTTATCACGTTCGCCTCGCACGCCTCACAAAAGAAGCGACCACTGAGGTTTCCCGCAGAGCAATGGGAAAGAAAACCGCTCGGCTTGAGGAGCACAACGCAGTCTGTAGTCCTTTTCCCTTTCCAAAAAGCGTGTGCTGGAAAGGTAAGACTCGGCCCAGGCTGCAGGTTTCCGTAGTGTAGCGGTTATCACGTTCGCCTTACACGCGAAAGGTCCCCAGTTCGAAACTGGGCGGGAACAAACGGTGGCTTTTTTTCCGCTCTATCTGTGCTGGTATGGCTGTCTGGTAAGCCGGTGTTCCACTCTGCGTAGGCCTCACTTTCGAGGTAGGTGAAAGTAGGTTTCGGTCTGCGTTTGGCCGTCAGGTTTCCGTAGTGTAGTGGTTATCACGTTCGCCTCACACGCGAAAGGTCCCCAGTTCGAAACTGGGCGGAAACAGCTAGCTGTTCTATTTTCCAAAATTGCTTAAGTCGAGGTCTGTTGCCTTCTACAGCCAGTGTCTTTTCCACAATTGTTTAACGAGGTTTCTGTTGGGGAGAAACTCAACACCACACATTCCTTGCTGCCAAGAAGCGTGAAGACAATCACTAAAGGTGTAGTTGATGCAAAAGTCAAAGTGCGGTCCTCGTTTGCTCACGCTCGTGCCGTTCCAAACCTGCGCGGCATTCTTCTGTGGAACCCAAGAGAAGATATTTGTTTGAGTGGCCCTCTGTTGAGCAGCAGCTCTACGCTACGAAGGCCTTTCTTTCCACAGGTGTGAAGACAAGTATTAAGATACGCTAGCCAGCGGTAACTGCCACGCCGACAGACTCGATTCTATTACCCAGGTAATTTGGATGAACATTGCGCTTGCAGGACCTCTCCGTGGTATAAAATCTTCAAAAAATAAATGAAAAGAACTGAACAAAAGAAGCGACCATTGAGGTTTCCCGCAGAGCAATGGAAAAGAAAACCGCTCGGTTCGAGGAGCACAACGCAGTCTGTAGTCCTTTTCGCTTTCCAAAATGCGCGTGCTGGAAAGGTAAGACTCGACCCTGGCTCCAGGTTTCCATAGTGTAGCAGTCGTCATGTCTTCCTTAGACCCGAAAGGTCCCCAGTTCGAAAATGGGCGGAAACAAATGCTGACTTTTTTCCAGTCTATCTGTGCTGGATGGCTGTCTGGTAAGCCGGTGGTCCACGCTGCAAAGGCCTCACTTTCGAGGTAGGTGAAGGCACGTGCGTTAAGGAACTCTGCACAGACTGCCGCGGCGAATGAGCTCTGTCCTGTTGTCGGTGGGATTCGCGCAGAGTGTCACTGTGCTTCCATGGCAGATTAGGGTATCAACTTTTTTCGAAAGACCACGCGCAGGACCTCATGGGTTTCTGTAGTGTAGCGGTCATCACGTTCGCCTAACACGCGAAAGGTCCTCGGTTCGAAACCGAGCAGAAACAGCGCTGTGCTTTTGAGGGAAAACATTAACAGTTTGAGACGCCGGAGGGGATTTGCTCATCTTTTCCTTTTCAGCAAGCGTGCACCAGGAGAATTCGGGCTGGGTCGTCTGCACAGGTTTCCTTAGTGTAGTGGTTATCACGTTCGCTTCGCACGCCTCACAAAAGACGCGACCACTGAGGTTTCCCGCAGAGAGATGTTAAAGAAAACCGCTCGGTTTGAGGAGCACAACGCAAGCTGTCGTCCTTTTTCGCTTTCCAAAAAGCGTGTGCTGGAAAGGTAAGCCTCGCCCGGCGCCAGGTTTCCGTAGTGTAGCGGTTATCGTGTTTTCCTTACACGTGAAAGGCCCCCAGTTCGAAACAAATGGTGACTGTTTTCCAGTCTATCTGTGCTGGAATGGCTGTCTGGTAAGCCGGTGGTCCACGCTGCGAAGGCCTCACTTTCGAGGTAGGTGAAGGCAAGTGTATTAAGGAACTCTGCACAGACTGCCACGGCGAATGAGCTCTGTCCTGTTGTCGGTGGGATTCGCGCAGATTTGTAATATGCTTCCATGGCAGATTAGCTCATCAACTTTTTTCGAAAGACCACAGTCGGCACCTGCAGGGTTTCTGTAGTGTAGTGGTCATCACGTTCGCCTAACACGCGAAAGGTCCTCGGTTCGAAACCGAGCAGAAACAGAGCTTTGCCTTTCAGGGAAAACATAAACTGTTTGCGACACCGGAGGGGATTTGCTCCTCTTTTCCTTGGTTCGCTTTTCAACAAGCCTGCACCAGGAGAGTTCGGGCTGGGGCGCCTGCACAGGTATCCTTAGCGTAATGGTTTTCACGTTCGCCTCACACTGAGCGTAGTGGTTATCACGTTCGCCTCGCACGCCTCACAAAAGAAGCGACCACTGAGGTTTCCCGCAGAGCAATGGGAAAGAAAACCGCTCGGCTTGAGGAGCACAACGCAGTCTGTAGTCCTTTTCCCTTTCCAAAAAGCGTGTGCTGGAAAGGTAAGACTCGGCCCAGGCTGCAGGTTTCCGTAGTGTAGCGGTTATCACGTTCGCCTTACACGCGAAAGGTCCCCAGTTCGAAACTGGGCGGGAACAAACGGTGGCTTTTTTTCCGCTCTATCTGTGCTGGTATGGCTGTCTGGTAAGCCGGTGTTCCACTCTGCGTAGGCCTCACTTTCGAGGTAGGTGAAAGTAGGTTTCGGTCTGCGTTTGGCCGTCAGGTTTCCGTAGTGTAGTGGTTATCACGTTCGCCTCACACGCGGAAGGTCCCCAGTTTGAAACTGGGCGGAAACAGCTAGCTGCTCTATTTTCCAAAATTGCTTAAGTCGAGGTCTGTTGCCTTCTACAGCCAGTGTCTTTTCCACAATTGTTTAACGAGGTTTCTGTTGGGGAGAAACTCAACACCACACATTCCTTGCTGCCAAGAAGCGTGAAGACAATCACTAAAGGTGTAGTTGATGCAAAAGTCAAAGTGCGGTCCTCGTTTGCTCACGCTCGTGCCGTTCCAAACCTGCGCGGCATTCTTCTGTGGAACCCAAGAGAAGATATTTGTTTGAGTGGCCCTCTGTTGAGCAGCAGCTCTACGCTACGAAGGCCTTTCTTTCCACAGGTGTGAAGACAAGTATTAAGATACGCTAGCCAGCGGTAACTGCCACGCCGACAGACTCGATTCTATTACCCAGGTAATTTGGATGAACATTGCGCTTGCAGGACCTCTCCGTGGTATAAAATCTTCAAAAAATAAATGAAAAGAACTGAACAAAAGAAGCGACCATTGAGGTTTCCCGCAGAGCAATGGAAAAGAAAACCGCTCGGTTCGAGGAGCACAACGCAGTCTGTAGTCCTTTTCGCTTTCCAAAATGCGCGTGCTGGAAAGGTAAGACTCGACCCTGGCTCCAGGTTTCCATAGTGTAGCAATCGTCATGTCTTCCTTAGACCCGAAAGGTCCCCAGTTCGAAAATGGGCGGAAACAAATGCTGACTTTTTTCCAGTCTATCTGTGCTGGATGGCTGTCTGGTAAGCCGGTGGTCCACGCTGCAAAGGCCTCACTTTCGAGGTAGGTGAAGGCACGTGCGTTAAGGAACTCTGCACAGACTGCCGCGGCGAATGAGCTCTGTCCTGTTGTCGGTGGGATTCGCGCAGAGTGTCACTGTGCTTCCATGGCAGATTAGGGTATCAACTTTTTTCGAAAGACCACGCGCAGGACCTCATGGGTTTCTGTAGTGTAGCGGTCATCACGTTCGCCTAACACGCGAAAGGTCCTCGGTTCGAAACCGAGCAGAAACAGCGCTGTGCTTTTGAGGGAAAACATTAACAGTTTGAGACGCCGGAGGGGATTTGCTCATCTTTTCCTTTTCAGCAAGCGTGCACCAGGAGAATTCGGGCTGGGTCGTCTGCACAGGTTTCCTTAGTGTAGTGGTTATCACGTTCGCTTCGCACGCCTCACAAAAGACGCGACCACTGAGGTTTCCCGCAGAGAGATGTTAAAGAAAACCGCTCGGTTTGAGGAGCACAACGCAAGCTGTCGTCCTTTTTCGCTTTCCAAAAAGCGTGTGCTGGAAAGGTAAGCCTCGCCCGGCGCCAGGTTTCCGTAGTGTAGCGGTTATCGTGTTTTCCTTACACGTGAAAGGCCCCCAGTTCGAAACAAATGGTGACTGTTTTCCAGTCTATCTGTGCTGGAATGGCTGTCTGGTAAGCCGGTGGTCCACGCTGCGAAGGCCTCACTTTCGAGGTAGGTGAAGGCAAGTGTATTAAGGAACTCTGCACAGACTGCCACGGCGAATGAGCTCTGTCCTGTTGTCGGTGGGATTCGCGCAGATTTGTAATATGCTTCCATGGCAGATTAGCTCATCAACTTTTTTCGAAAGACCACAGTCGGCACCTGCAGGGTTTCTGTAGTGTAGTGGTCATCACGTTCGCCTAACACGCAAAAGGTCCTCGGTTCGAAACCGAGCAGAAACAGAGCTTTGCCTTTCAGGGAAAACATAAACTGTTTGCGACACCGGAGGGGATTTGCTCATCTTTTCCTTGGTTCGCTTTTCAACAAGCCTGCACCAGGAGAGTTCGGGCTGGGGCGCCTGCACAGGTATCCTTAGCGTAATGGTTTTCACGTTCGCCTCACACTGAGCGTAGTGGTTATCACGTTCGCCTCGCACGCCTCACAAAAGAAGCGACCACTGAGGTTTCCCGCAGAGCAATGGGAAAGAAAACCGCTCGGCTTGAGGAGCACAACGCAGTCTGTAGTCCTTTTCCCTTTCCAAAAAGCGTGTGCTGGAAAGGTAAGACTCGGCCCAGGCTGCAGGTTTCCGTAGTGTAGCGGTTATCACCTTCGCCTTACACGCGAAAGGTCCCCAGTTCGAAACTGGGCGGGAACAAACGGTGGCTTTTTTTCCGCTCTATCTGTGCTGGTATGGCTGTCTGGTAAGCCGGTGTTCCGCTCTGCGTAGGCCTCACTTTCGAGGTAGGTGAAAGTAGGTTTCGGTCTGCGTTTGGCCGTCAGGTTTCCGTAGTGTAGTGGTTATCACGTTCGCCTCACACGCGAAAGGTCCCCAGTTCGAAACTGGGCGGGAACAAATGGTGACTTTTTTTCCACTCTATCTGTGCTGGTATGGCTGTCTGGTAAGCCAGGGGTCCACTCTGCGTAGGCCTCACTTTCGAGGTAGGTGAAAGTAGGTTTCGGTCTGCGTTTGGCCGTCAGGTTTCCGTAGTGTAGTGGTTATCACGTTCGCCTCACACGCGAAAGGTCCCCAGTTCGAAACTGGGCGGAAACAGCTAGCTGTTCTATTTTCCAAAATTGCTTAAGTCGAGGTCTGTTGCCTTCTACAGCCAGTGTCTTTTCCACAATTGTTTAACGAGGTTTCTGTTGGGGAGAAACTCAACACCACACATTCCTTGCTGCCAAGAAGCGTGAAGACAATCACTAAAGGTGTAGTTGATGCAAAAGTCAAAGTGCGGTCCTCGTTTGCTCACGCTCGTGCCGTTCCAAACCTGCGCGGCATTCTTCTGTGGAACCCAAGAGAAGATATTTGTTTGAGTGGCCCTCTGTTGAGCAGCAGCTCTACGCTACGAAGGCCTTTCTTTCCACAGGTGTGAAGACAAGTATTAAGATACGCTAGCCAGCGGTAACTGCCACGCCGACAGACTCGATTCTATTACCCAGGTAATTTGGATGAACATTGCGCTTGCAGGACCTCTCCGTGGTATAAAATCTTCAAAAAATAAATGAAAAGAACTGAACAAAAGAAGCGACCATTGAGGTTTCCCGCAGAGCAATGGAAAAGAAAACCGCTCGGTTCGAGGAGCACAACGCAGTCTGTAGTCCTTTTCGCTTTCCAAAATGCGCGTGCTGGAAAGGTAAGACTCGACCCTGGCTCCAGGTTTCCATAGTGTAGCAGTCGTCATGTCTTCCTTAGACCCGAAAGGTCCCCAGTTCGAAAATGGGCGGAAACAAATGCTGACTTTTTTCCAGTCTATCTGTGCTGGATGGCTGTCTGGTAAGCCGGTGGTCCACGCTGCAAAGGCCTCACTTTCGAGGTAGGTGAAGGCACGTGCGTTAAGGAACTCTGCACAGACTGCCGCGGCGAATGAGCTCTGTCCTGTTGTCGGTGGGATTCGCGCAGAGTGTCACTGTGCTTCCATGGCAGATTAGGGTATCAACTTTTTTCGAAAGACCACGCGCAGGACCTCATGGGTTTCTGTAGTGTAGCGGTCATCACGTTCGCCTAACACGCGAAAGGTCCTCGGTTCGAAACCGAGCAGAAACAGCGCTGTGCTTTTGAGGGAAAACATTAACAGTTTGAGACGCCGGAGGGGATTTGCTCATCTTTTCCTTTTCAGCAAGCGTGCACCAGGAGAATTCGGGCTGGGTCGTCTGCACAGGTTTCCTTAGTGTAGTGGTTATCACGTTCGCTTCGCACGCCTCACAAAAGACGCGACCACTGAGGTTTCCCGCAGAGAGATGTTAAAGAAAACCGCTCGGTTTGAGGAGCACAACGCAAGCTGTCGTCCTTTTTCGCTTTCCAAAAAGCGTGTGCTGGAAAGGTAAGCCTCGCCCGGCGCCAGGTTTCCGTAGTGTAGCGGTTATCGTGTTTTCCTTACACGTGAAAGGCCCCCAGTTCGAAACAAATGGTGACTGTTTTCCAGTCTATCTGTGCTGGAATGGCTGTCTGGTAAGCCGGTGGTCCACGCTGCGAAGGCCTCACTTTCGAGGTAGGTGAAGGCAAGTGTATTAAGGAACTCTGCACAGACTGCCACGGCGAATGAGCTCTGTCCTGTTGTCGGTGGGATTCGCGCAGATTTGTAATATGCTTCCATGGCAGATTAGCTCATCAACTTTTTTCGAAAGACCACAGTCGGCACCTGCAGGGTTTCTGTAGTGTAGTGGTCATCACGTTCGCCTAACACGCGAAAGGTCCTCGGTTCGAAACCGAGCAGAAACAGAGCTTTGCCTTTCAGGGAAAACATAAACTGTTTGCGACACCGGAGGGGATTTGCTCCTCTTTTCCTTGGTTCGCTTTTCAACAAGCCTGCACCAGGAGAGTTCGGGCTGGGGCGCCTGCACAGGTATCCTTAGCGTAATGGTTTTCACGTTCGCCTCACACTGAGCGTAGTGGTTATCACGTTCGCCTCGCACGCCTCACAAAAGAAGCGACCACTGAGGTTTCCCGCAGAGCAATGGGAAAGAAAACCACTCGGCTTGAGGAGCACAACGCAGTCTGTAGTCCTTTTCCCTTTCCAAAAAGCGTGTGCTGGAAAGGTAAGACTCGGCCCAGGCTGCAGGTTTCCGTAGTGTAGCGGTTATCACGTTCGCCTTACACGCGAAAGGTCCCCAGTTCGAAACTGGGCGGGAACAAACGGTGGCTTTTTTTCCGCTCTATCTGTGCTGGTATGGCTGTCTGGTAAGCCGGTGTTCCACTCTGCGTAGGCCTCACTTTCGAGGTAGGTGAAAGTAGGTTTCGGTCTGCGTTTGGCCGTCAGGTTTCCGTAGTGTAGTGGTTATCACGTTCGCCTCACACGCGAAAGGTCCCCAGTTCGAAACTGGGCGGGAACAAATGGTGACTTTTTTTCCGCTCTATCTGTGCTGGTATGGCTGTCTGGTAAGCCGGGGGTCCACTCTGCGTAGGCCTCACTTTCGAGGTAGGTGAAGGCAAGTGTATTAAGAAACTCTGCACCACAGACTGCCACGGCGAATGAGCTCTGTCCTGTTGTCGGTGGGATTCGCGCAGATTTTCAATATGCTTCCATGGCAGATTAGGGCTCATCCCAGGGCTTCCCGAAGACTGTTCGGCTAAGCCGGTCCACAGCCTCTCTCATTGCGCTGCCATATGACCGGATGGAGGATGCTCTTTTTATGGCGTCTTCCTTACGGTCATCATTCCAACGCATCAAGCCCTCAAGAAGATGTGCATCACTGGCACTGGTTCCTACAAGTTAAACAAACAAAAAAGGGTTTTATGTGTCACATATGTACAAGATATATACTACACATGAGGTGCTATAAAGCTGGTTACATGTAGTAGAGTTATGGAATTACATTAGTGCTGGGCAACGATTAATCGCATCCAAAATAAATGTTTTTGTGTACACAATATGTGTGCATGTACTGTGTATATTTATTAAATATATTTATATATAATATAAATTATATGAATATAAATATATACATATGTAAATATTTTCAAAATATACACTGTATGTGTGTGTCTTTTTATATACGTAATAAATATACACAGTACACACACATAAAAAACTTTTTTGACTGCGATTAACTACGGTTAAAAATTACTGTCATTATAACCAGTTTTAATTTATTAATGTGACATTACTTTAAAGTAAAGGAAACAGCTACAGTGCTTGTATTTTTTACAAAAAAATGAGTAATCCATATATGTAATATCTGGAATAAAACGGTTTAGGTGAAGGTGGAACGACTCCAAGGAGGTAGAGCCACGGGCACACCTGTAGCAGCACAGCTCCACACCACCCTTCTTCATTGTCCCTGTCTTTCAATCAGTGACCCGATCAATCTGGTGGTCTCCTCCACCCCCCTGATCCTCCTGTTAGTCTGTGCTTACCACAGTCTGGGCGAACGCAGACGAGAGGAAATAACCACATCTTCAGCGGCATCCATAAAAAAAGGGGCTGACAGAAGAAGAGGTCAGGTGAAGCGGGCGGCTGATTTTGAAGTAAAGGGGGCTGAGGAGGATACCACCAAAGCTTCAGCTGGGACACTAGTTCTGGCCTGCCGGTTCGCGGGTTGGCCTTAAATAGAGTGTTCCGGATCCACTCATGCTGGAAAGGTGGAAGATGATCTTTCCAGTGACTTGGAAGCTCAGCTGGTGGCTGATGATGCGAAAGATCTGGTGTTTTTGCTGTTTCGGCTGATGGAGACAGACCGGCACAGGTCTCTGAGTGAACAGTAACAAAAACAATATAAGGAGGACTGTTGCATTTGATAGTAAAACGTCATAGATGCAGCCCACAAACAGCCTGCGAAGTAGTAACTTTGGACAAGTGTTAACAATCACCATGATTATATTTAGGGATAACAGTGAAGAAAATGGTAGTAGTGTTAAGAAGCAAAGAACACAGTGTACACTTTATTGATATAAGGAATATATGGAATTAGCACTGTTCTTTGAGAATAAGGATCAGATGGACTGGGGTAAGGAAAATGAGGTGTGATGAATTCAGTGTAAAGTAATGATGCCCACAGACATGAAGCATGCACAGAGATAGAGTAAGGAAAAACTGTTCCTCTAATCATTAGAACAATGACTCTCCACCATCCTGTCTGCTCAGGGGGGCTAAAGAGTGAGTGAAAAGAGCAAGCGGTGTGAGAAAGTTATCCAGCGATTGTTTAACGACGGGAGAGTTTGGAAACGCAAAAAAAATACACCTTTGGACATCCTTAAGGTTTTGAAGAAGTGCATTCAAAGAATGCGTCCCGCTTGAGGCATGATGTGACATAATTCTGTATTGTAAACAAAAAAATATTTAAAAATGTTGTTTTTCAAAAATAACGCTTCTCAGTGTGTTTTGACAAAACATTCTTATAATATTTGCATTTGTGTCATATGCCACACCTGTATTCAGCTGTGCTTCACATTGCGATGCAGCAAATACCAGCTCCTCATCATCATCTTCACCTTCAGTAGCAGGAACGGAAGTGCCCGAAGCACAAATGTTAGAACTATTACTGTGCGCTTTCACAGTGGTGGTCTGCTGGACACCAGCTCGGATGGCTGCGGGTGGAGGTGCAGAGGCACTGGATGTTGCAGGTGGACGTGCAGGTTGACGTACACTGGCGCCCACAGCAGAACCCTGTCTTTTCAGGACATACATCTTGAAAAGTGCCATGTTGGTGTTGGGCCTGGCATCTGCCTTGACCAGGTATCTGATGAGGGCTTGGGCCTCCTTGCTCTGGTCCTCATAAACATCCCTCATGGACCGGCCCTGGAAGTCACCAAACTCCACCATCAAGCAGCCAGTACTAAAAACTGGTCACTGGGGTCTCCACCGTTTGTGCTGACAAAAGTACTGGCCTCTGTCAGCACCTCCTCCTTGGGTTTGGCCCTTCCCGTCTCCACATTTTCAAGGCGCTTCGCCTCTTCCGAAGGCGCCATGAGGAGTCGGCTTGATGTTGCCGATTGGCGGCGAAAAAGCGGGTAAGCATACATTTTCTGAAATGAAAAACAGAAAGAGACTATAACTTCCAGCAGTTGGAAAGATGTCTTTACATTAAGTGTGTAATGATAGTTTAACAAGCTACATGTAAACCATGTTACTGTCGTAATAAACATGACCATAAACTGGCCTGATGATGAGTTTTCTACAGAGGACAGGAATCCCTGATATATTAAATATGTGAAGTCAAATATGAAGTCCGAAATGTTCTTCTAGTAACGGTTCTAGGGGCCCAGGATTGCCAGGGGCCTCGGAGGAGGTTAGTAGTAGTATTACCGAATATAAGTAATATATAAGCAGAGCTGGATAGTAACTGATTACATGTAATCTGGATTACATAATCAGATTCCAAAAA